>QTSX02004375.1:0-234801 GCA_014839935.2 Entomophthora muscae
AGAAGGGTTGTTTGACCCTTCTGTTCCGGAGTGGCATCCTTGGGGCAGCCTGATAGCCAATGTCATCATCAGTGATGGGGGTTGTATTGGCTGCTTTAGTTGGTGTGGGATTCTTTAGGTCAACAGCTGGGGCCTCCTTCTCTACATTGAGTCAGAGGCTGCAAGGTTCCTTCAAGACAACTTCTGTAGAATTTGCAAAAAAAAACTCTTTGCAGTTGTGAACATCATTGGATCAAATCCTACCTGATTTGACCCCAAAAAATTGGGCAGGCAGATGCCTGGTCCTTAGGGCTGGCGGCCCAAGTTGACCAGTGTTTGATTCCTGTTCTGAACCTTGGTTTTTGGAATGGGGGAAATGACTATTCCTGACAAGCAGGGCCTTAGTTAACCCCATTTCTGATCTATACTTGAAGCTCTAAATAAGAGGTTAACTAAATTAAATGGCTTCTTTCCTGTTGGATTTACCAAGGAGATGAAATATGATTAGTAAAAAATAATCTAGATTTCCTGTGCTGAGATTAGTAATCAATAGGTATTTTTTAAGGATTGCTGCTGCCCTTAATGGGATAAATCAGGAATAAATAGATAGAGAAAGAAAGAATTAGTCTAGCTTGTAAATTTTATGCTTTGATATTTTATTATTTTTATTACACGTTGCATTGAAATGACAACAAACTCTTTTATCTGTAAAATCCAAAAGTGACCCCTTAATCTAGAATAACTGCCGTTTTGATAAGAAAAATCAATTTATCACCAGCAATTAAATGCCTTTTACCATCTAGTCTTAAATAAGGAGTCTGGAGAGCTTTTAAAGCAGATTCATCTGAAATGAAAAGAAAAGTCTTCAAATAATTCAAACCATAGTTTATAAAAAATCATTGTTTCATTTATACACCTTGGAAAAATGCAATCTTCAAAATATGATGCATTATTAGTGCTTGTTTCAATGAGTGACAATTGAAATAACATCTGGATTGGGACCACTCTATCTAAAAATGGTATGAATAGAACAGATAAAAAGGGAGCTTGAAGTGGTCTAAGAAGCAGGGATTGGTGAAGCTGTCCTAGAACGAGATGGCTTTTTAGGTAAGGCCTCGGCGTTTGAATCGCCATTGCGAACTTCAGGAGTGTCATTGTCATCATTAGCATTCTTGGGTTTGGCTGATGCTTCAGGTTCGGTGAATAGATGTAATAAGTGGGCTAGTTGCTTAGAGGCTGAAGGATTCAGCACAAGATGGGCCCGAACACGTTTGGTAAGAGACTCTTTTAAACCAGCGAACTTGGAGAGAGCATATTCCAGGTCTGCAGCAGGAAGTTTAAGAAGAGTGCTATGGGAGGCGGTGCCAATCAACTAACAGTTAGAAAAATTTAAATAACACTTACGTTGCAAACACGTATGAAGCCTTCCCAAAGAGTGGGATGTGTCCAGACAGACTTGGTTACCAAACGTGAAAGCAATGGTGGGATAATCTTGTTGATAGAGGGTCCAGCGGCATGGACCTTTATGAATTCGATCATCTGAAATGTTAAAGTGAAAATAGGCGGGCTCTTACAGTTCGCATAAGTAACACAGGAATCTTACTGAGGTCTATCATTTGTTGCAGAGCCTCGGCGATTTCGTTTGCTGGAAACAAGGCTACTTCAGCAAGACAAAGGCATATGGCTGAATGTAAGCAAAGAAACAAGGGGATTTACCTTTGATGACTTGGGGTCGATGCAAATCATAGTCTTTGCAGTGTAAAAGGACAATGACTTTTGAGGGCTTCATAAGCGGTGGTGCAGGCTGTGGCGGCTGGGCAACAGGGGGAGCAAGGCCATACATCTGGGCAGGTGGAGGTGGGGGTGGTGTAGGTGGTGGCCCCCATGGCGTGGCTAACTTAACGAAGAAATCTTTGGCCAGTTGATTGTCTTCTTTGGCTAATATACCAAGCACAGTAGGGAGAACAGAGGCGATTTCTTGTTCGTTTAAAAAGGGCAGCAGTGGGATTAAAAAACGTATTGACAAGCTTTCGGCTTTGACCTCCTGTTTAACCACTTCCAGCAGGTGCTCCAGAAGATGCTCTTCTTTGCGATTGGACGGCACCAAGATGAGTAGTGCACGATATGCCAGGTCATCAGCGCCAGGAGGAAACTGACACAGATACTGAAGAAGAGGAGTAGAAGCAGGGCCGATGAGTCTAACCAATGGTGCAATCTCACGCTCCATTACTAGGCGGATGGCCCCATCTACTTGAGTGTAGATAGTAAAGATGCCCCGCAAAAGTGTGGGAGTGCGCGAAGTTAAAGCAAAGTATAGTTCCAGCTGAGCTACAGCTGCTTGGGCCAATTCTTGAACAGGTTTGTCAAGAGGAAGTTCGGTAAGCCCTTGAAGAGCATTCCGAGCAAAAGTCTCGATTTGAGGTGCAAGCTGAGGACATTCCCCATACCATTTGCGAGCAGAGACAATTGCGGATGTACGAAGCTTTTTATCTTCGCTGAGGCAGAAGTCTAAAACCTGTCGCAAACAAGTAGCCCGAAGTGGTGGTCTGTGATCGGCTAGTTCCCGCAGGATAAAGACTCCAACTGATTGCCTGTTGGGACGCTTACAGATGTTGTCGATTAATGGGAAGCAGACAGCAGGAATCATCGGAAGTCCAAGTAGAAGCTTGGTTAGATTAATGTCCTTGGTGGGTAGTCGCGGTGTATATCCTTCGATTAAAAGGCTTAGAGCTCGGGAATATATAGACGTAGGTTCTTTGGCCTCGGCAATGGCCTGCAAATATTCCTCATACAGCCACGCATTAGCCAAATCGACACGACTTGGGAAGTCTTGAAGAACAAACTCTAATATACGCCCTCTTGCAGTATCTGACCCAAAGGCCGTGTCTGTGTCATCTTCTAAAGCTGCTAGCCGTGCTGCCACCTGAAACCAAACAACGCTAGTACCATCGATATGCGTGTAGGTTGCTTGGCTCTCAAGGATTCTCTGACAAGCCTCCCACTTGCACAGATTCTGGTCATCGCCAGTGAGTTCTGGAACTTGGAGCTGGAAGCTTTTTGTTTCGTTTTCTAATGAAGGTTCAGGTTGGATCCCAGCTTTAAGTTCAAAGGATGAGTTGGACTTGACTGTTGGCTCTTCGGTAGTTTCTGGAGCGATGGTCTCCTTGGCCTCTTCTTTAAAATCATCAATTGGACTGGGCTGATCTAATACAGGCCGGGTGGGCTCGGGGTCAAGTTTGGGAGCTTGAACCTTTACTTCAGATAAATCGGAAGATTTGCTATGCTCGGAAAGGAGATGATCAAAAACTTTGGTCCGCTTGGCTTCCTGATTAAAATGAGTACCGTTTGCTGAAAACAGCTCACCTTGATTGTATCCTCGATATGTTTCGTTGATAGTTTACTCAGGCAGTCGATAATGAGGTCGGCAATCATCTCAGGAGGACAGAAGGAAGGGTCAACAATAACTAAAGCCATTCAAAAGGAAACCCATATTAGCAAAAATTCATTTATTGATAGGGCGTTTAAAGTACCAGGTTTAACACGAGGGGGTGATGAGGGAGCCAAATGTTCGGGGCGACCTGGGCTAAGCTCTTTCCGAAGTCGCTTTGGTTCAGGACGATCAAGGCTTTCGGGGGTGGGCGGCGAAGAGAATTTTCGGCTAGTTTTGGTGAAGCATCTAAGCATGATTTGGGAATAGGGCGCCCGATATGTTTGAAATGAATTCCAACATCCACCTCCTTCCCAATGTTACAAAGGGCTAAAGCTCCTAGTTCCTGCATTTCCTTGTCTCCTTTCCTGAATGAATTAGGTTAGAAATGAGAAACCCCAAAAGAATTATAAAACTTTGTATGCTGGATAGCCTACCTCATTACGATAAGGAATTGTAACTTGATGGTCTTCAGAATGTGCTGACGTTGAAAAATCACTAAAACGTGAAGGAGGGGATTGATAAAGGGCAGTCATTAGGGTTAAAGCCTCTCGTCCAATATGAGGTCGTTTGAGTATAATGGTTGTAAGGGTATTTATCAAGCAGGTAGTAACCGAATAAGAGCTATAAATAGGTTTTTATTTTTGGTGAATAAAGGATAAATAAAAAATTATACACTTACGTTCCATCAAGATTAGTAAGAGAAACAAGATGTTGGAAGTAACCTAATCCAAGTTCTGATATATTTTTTGGTAGAAAAGGATGGTCTTGCGGTACGATCTAAGGAAAGATGAATGGTTTATAAAAACGCTATTTTGAGTGCTTACCTTTGTATCAGGATTGGAAGAAGTCAAGGTAATAATGATAACTTGAAGTAATTTAATTACCCCGAATCCGAGATTACTATTATCACTGACATTTATTCCTGATCCAATTCGTGCCAAATCTTGGAGAGCTTTCCAAAGTTCAGGTGTCACTTTTGGATGGTTGATCCTATTTTGAGTTTTCATAGTTTAGACAAAAGAATGAACAACCAAATATAGTTTACATGAGTGTGAGCATCGAACTAAATATACCGGAAGCACAATGCAGGCCCTTTAATGCAAGCACGCTATCGTTGCTTTGAATAAAGTTTGATACAATTATAAGCATCCGAGGAAGAACTAAGAAAAATATGAGTGTCAGGAAAACAGAGCTTTTATTAAAAAGTTTAATGGCAAGGAAACTGAATTTACCCGGAGCGATTTGATGAGGGAGATTGTTGTTTGTAAAAGCTTTCCTGAAAAGCTCACACAGCCATTTATTGACAGCCTTGAAATCTGACTCTGCTAGTGATGAAATTTGGGAAAAGGTGCCATAAAGAAGTTGATAGTTGCCTCTCAGTAACTTTTCAAGGCTCTCGAGTTTACTAAGCTCAGCTTCAGCTGAGGTCGCGGCCTTTGCTTCGGCAACAAGCCGATGCACATGGTCACTGGACATAGTCGCTCACGCTTATAAATGATGGAAGTATCGCTTTGTTAAAGAGCAGTGACCAATCTTGTCTGGGCAACGTAAACCCGGAATGGATTAACTACCCTTCAAGCACCATGCATATCAACCTTGTAAACCCATCAACTTCTTTTGATGCTAAACAGTCCACTTTAATGCCATATTTCGTCTCACAATCCTAACTTACATCGTAAATGCTTTTGAGCACACTACTTGATTTCGATACAATGGCAAAAGCAGCAGGCTGATATCCCATAAATTGTTTTCAGATAACTTTGACTCAACTAATTTACTCCAAATAGTATTTTTAATTCTTTATTGTTACTAGAACATGCTAGGCAAAAATTGGGATTGTCAAATCCAACAACCAAATTTCAAATCATAAATGAAAGCCACTAGTAAATTCAAAAGTTAACTGTGGTATCTAGAATCTGTGTTGAATATACAGAAATAAACTAGGATAAAGCAAACCAAATCAAGAAGCTCCACTCTGACAAAATCAAGAAAATATTCTGTTTCACTACAGTAGTTTTCAATGCTGTGGCGCTAAGATAAGTCTGTAAGGTCTAAGCTTCTTGGAAGATGATTATAAATTAATGCCTTAAGGCCTAGCATATTTATGTTGGTTAAATAAAAAGGCTAGGAAAGGTTCTAGAAGTAATTAGATCAAGGCACTTTCATAACTATGCTGTAAGCTGCAGTTACCCAAAAGGAAAGAGACATCGGTTAGAGATGATATTTATTGAGAAATAATAAAGTGATTTATATTCTGCGGCCCGCCAGACCTGGGAGCCAGGCACTTGCATTTTTTGGGCTCAAATCTAAAGAATATCTGATAACCCACCTGCAAAGTCAAGAAGATTCCCTGAATAGAGAATGACTCACAGTAAAGGGAGCATCACCAAAGGCCCAAACCTATGCAGGAGCAGCTGCCTGATTAAAGGAGGTTAAGGCAAAACCTGAAAATGAATCCTCCAATAAGCATCAGTCAATGCCAGTTCTCTGCACCAAATCTGTAATGCATTTGGCCAGGCCATATGATGTTGAGAATAGAAGCAGGAAAATAGAATGCCGCCACATTTTATCATAAAATGTGCAGCCTGGGTGCTGAATTCTACAAATAGTTAGTCTACTACTTATTTGCCTTAATACTATACCTTTTGTGGTATAGTGACAGCCTGGGTAAGGACAGAATAATATAAGAAGATAATAAGACAAAACTGGTTCTTTATTTGATATGTTAGAAGGTTATATAGTGGGGGGGGGAGAATTATTGCCAAAGAAAAGAGGCACCAAAAGAAGGACTTGCCATATGGAGGCAGTGGAGAAATGGCATTGGAAAGTGCCTGGGCGAGAAAAAATTAGTTTCATGTGCCTTGCCAAATGGAGGAAAGTGGCTCTTAAATGCTTCAATTCTATTATTAGCTGTGTAAGTAAAGACTGAGCTCTATGTGCAATAAACCCTTGATTCAAATAGCGCTTTTTAGGCGCAATTAAACGAGTTTACAGGCATAAAATACTGTTATTTCAGAACCTAAACGTAAAAATATGGGATTGTCAAATCCTTGGTCCAAATTTTGAATCATTTTTGTGGGATGGCCTTTTTAATTAAATTTAATTATTTGTGTTTTTATTTGGACTTTTAAAAATGTGAGAACTCATAGACACTTTGAAAAGCTCAAGTCAAACTGCATATTTCCAATGGACAAAATGAATTAACTGGAATCAAATTTGAAGTGTTCAAATCCATCAACCATTTTCATTAAGTTTACTATATTTTTTGAAATTGCAGGATTGTCAAATCCAAGAACCAAATTTCAAATCACTTTTGAATGCTACTAGTAAACTCAAATAATAATTGCAGTAACTGGAATCCAAATTGAATGTACAGTAAGCACACTAGGAAACACCAATACCAAATCAAGAAGCTCCACCACAACTAAAATCAAACTAAAAATTCATTCTCAATAACCATGTTTAGACATGAAATTAAGTGAAATGCAAAATTGTCTAAACTAGAAATGATACAATATTCTGCACTCTAAATTGCTAATATAGCAACTACAAATCCATATAAGAATATATGAGCCAACCTCCTGATGACACAGAATTTTTTAAAAGTTTTTTGGCCCCTGGCTACGCTGGGGGCCATAAAACTTCTTTTCAAGGAAGAAAGGAGGGGAAAAGATAAACCATCAGTTTACTATACTATGTATTCATGTACTGCTATTAAGGATACTTGATTACAGTAGATTTCAGAAAGTACTAATAATAAAATAGAATTGAATATTACAATCTGTTTTTACCATGTTTCCTTTTCCTTGGTGTGTTGATAGCTCATTTGCTGTTGATAAGGTGTTTGCATTTAATTAGATGGTTTTACCTCCAGTCACCAAGGCAACTGGAGGTAAAACCATCTAATTAAATGCAAACACCTTATCAACAGCAAATGAACTATCAACACACCAAGGAAAAGATAACGTGATAAGATAGATTATAATATATAATTCTACTTTATTATTAGCATTTTTTTAAAATCAACTGTAATCAAGCATCTAAATTTTAGTCATCCTAAAATGGAATAGGGTGCTTTTTGAGAATGCCTATGATTCCTAAAAGAATTAGCACAAATCTACTCTAGATCCTTTATCATCCTTTTTGAGACACCCATAAGTTATATTTATTTCAAATTCATCTTTTTTGATTTGAAATTTGGTTCTTGGATTTGACAATTCCGCAATTTCATATTTGTTAAGTTTTACATGATGTCTATGATTTGTTTGAAATACAGGAAATCCCAAATCGTACATTAGAATCCCACATTTCTGATTCATGTATCCTGCATTTGTTTGCTGAGTTTTGTCTTTTGTTGGTTGAGTTATCTGCTCAAGAGATTCAAAATTTGCCAATTTAAATAAATCAAAAAAGTCAAATTAAAGGTTTGATTTTATTAAATCTTTAATTTTTCACTCAGCTGAGTTGCCTGTAAAAGTGATTTGAAATTTGGACCAATGATTTGACAATCCTGAATTTTTACGTTTAGGTTCTGAATTTACAGTATTTAATTCCCACATGCCAGTGGCTCAGGTAAATTTCAACTGGTTGGCAATTTGGTCCCAGGTCAGGCACGCTGGTTGAGTGCCACCATTTCCTGAGAAATGTGAGCAGTAATAATTTAGCGCTTAGAGCACTAAGACTTAGACGCTGTATCCTGATTGGCTGAGAGGAAGCAAGTTGGCTGTTAGTGGGCAGCTGTTCCAAACCAGGGTTGCTGTTCTGATTGGCTTGTTGGTTGGCACCTTATGTGGGATCAGGAAAGGGGACAGGAGCAGAGCTAGACGCTAAGTGACTCTCAAACAAGTCAAACCCATAAGGGTCAGGGGTCAAGTACAGGTCAGCTTCCTTGTTTGCTGGTGCTATCAAAAATGTTGCTAGTAAAAACCATTGTAAAAAAACCTAGGAAAAATCACTAAAAGTAGAAGATTAAAACTTTATAATTTATTTTTATTGTAATCACAATTCCATATTTGGAAAGTTCTCAAAACCATTTTACACAAATAAGAAACCATGAAAATGAATAAAATGCCTCTGTTCCTAAATTAGATAGCTGTTGATTGGCTGTTAAACTGTTAATTTTCTATTTTAGGCTGCTCATACTACACATCTTGTGTGACTTCATTTTGTTTTGTGTTTGTGAAATCTTGCTTCTAGGTTGCTCTATTTTTGTTTCATTTTAGTCCTTCTGTTGGTGCCTTGTCTGAATCCTGATAGAATTCTAATACATTCTGAAACAATTCTAATCTAATTCACTTGTTGTACTGAGCCATTCTGTTTGTAGCTTGGACTATGCCATCTGATGCTTGATTTGATTTTGTACTTTGTGTGAGTTTTGTTGTGTTTCTTGTTTGACTTTTTGCCAGTTCACCAAAAACATTCAAATTATTTGTAGTTTGTAACCCACCCAAGTTGGATTTTATTTAAGTTTGAGTTTATTTTGCTCACAGATAAGTTGGCTTTGCTTAGCGCCACAACTTTAAAGACTACTTTACATTTAACTATCATCTCCTTGCTGAAATCAAGAATTTATCTTGGATAAAGCTTAGTTCAGCGTTGTTGTTTAAATAAAATAAATAAATTATCAACTCATCTTTTTATAGAAGAGTTAAGACTTTTTATTTCATGCTCTGCAACCTGTACCTATTTTGGGAAGCCTTCTGACTGGAATATACCTACAATAGATTTCAATGCCAAGAAAATTATTCTTTAAAGTACCAGTATCTTTAATAATCTATTTACCACCACATGTTATGCAGCATCTAAAATCATACATTAGTTTTAAAAGCTATGGTAACAACCAAAAATACCTCAGATTTAAACAAAAATGGTTTCAGATGTAAACAAAATCCAAGCCGCGCAAGATTCAGGATTCAATTAATTTAAAAAAATCAGTTAATAAATGAACTGTCAAACATAAAAAAATTTTCACTAGCCCATTATAAAAAATTATATCAAACATCAAGAAGTGTAGTCTAAACCACAAACAAAATGAACTAACGCAACAAGTGAGATGGATGGATGCTATTCTGGAGTATATTATAATACAAACAGGATTCATATGAGGCACCAAAAAAAGGACTAAAATGAAACAAAATTAGAGCAATCTAGAAGCAAGATTTCACAAGCATGAAACAAAATGAAGTTAAACAAGATGTGTAGTATGAGCAGCCTAAAATAGAAAATTAACAGTTTAACAGCCAATCAACAGCTATCTAATTTAGGAACAGAGGCATTTTATTCATTTTCATAGCTCCTTATTTGTGTAAAATAGTTTTGGGAACCTTCCAAATATGGACTTGAGATTACAATAAAAATAAATCATAAAATTTTAAACTTCTACTTTTAGTGATTTTATCCTAGGTTTTTTAAGATAGTTTTCAATAGCAACAACATTTTTGACAGCGTCAATGATCAAGCCAGAATCAGCCAAGCCAGCTTCAATGGAGGCAAGGCTCAGAACGTGGAGGCACCTGTTTATACCCAAGCCTTTGAGGCAGGTAACAAAGAAGCCAACCTGTACCTGACCCCGACCCTTATGGCTTTGACTTGTTCAGTAGTCATGTAGTGTTTAGCTCTGCCCCTGCTCCCGTACCCACCCCCGCACAAGCTGCCCACCAACCAACCAAGTAGGATGGCAACCTTGATTTAGAAAAACTTCCTGCCACCACCCAACCTTCCCCCCCACAGCCAATCAGGCTTCAGCTCCTGTGGCCCAGCGCCCCAAACGCCAAATCATCACCCCTCAAATTCTTCAGGAAATTGTGGCACTAAACCTACAGGGTCTGTCCTGGGACCAGATTGTCGCCCAGTTGCAATTTACCTGAGCTACAGTCATGTGAGAATTCAACAACCTGATGAATAAGGGGAATCTGATTGGGACAGCCAAGAAGCCCAAGAAGGCCCCCAAGTCCCAAATCACAGAAGCCTACCCAATCATGCTTGATCTATTGCAGCGGGACCCCAAGCTTCCCTTGACCCAGGTCTGGAAGCAACTTGTTCACCATGGCATTTGGGTCTCCAAGAGCATGGTGCAGCTCTGGATGTATGGGAAGGTGGCGTCAGTCTGTGTGCTGACCAATGTTGCCGGCAACCAAAGGGATGGCGCCAATGATTCCCCATATAATCTTGCCATCAAATCCTCCCTGGTTCAATGCTTGACTAGTCTAACAGATGACATCATTTTTGTCTTGTACTACAAGTTATTGATTGTGTTTGACAATTTTGGTGAGCAAGGAAAAGCCGCTGCCAAGAATAGAAGAAAGAAGGTCAAGAAGGGGACATTTATTGGTGCATTTCTGGCAGTTTCAGCCAAGGGGTTTGTCTACTATTGGACAAACCCAGATTTCATCAATGGTTACTTGTACAGCCACATCCTCGGTGGATTGCTTGACTCCTAGGATGGCTCAAATTCCAAACACCAGGTTTTCTTGAGCCACCAGATGGAGGGTAGCTCTACCGCCCTTGAGGCCATCCAGGAACGCGGGCACCAGGCCTCAGTCTACCCCACCGGCCATGCAGATATCCATCTGAGTGATTTTGTCTTCTTCAACATCAGAAACACAGTACAGGAGCGCCACCCTAAGGCTTTCAATGACCTCTATCTTGGGGTCCTTGACCACAATTCTCTCTTTGGTCACCAAATGGTGGCAGACCTGTTTGCCCAAATGGGTTTTCATGTGAATATGGGCAACCAATCACATAAGGACAAGCGCCTCCCACCCTGTGCCACTGCCACCTATCAACCAATCCAGCCAATGATAGACAAGGAATACCAACAACAGTATATGGCGGCCATCACGCAAAATCCTCCTACCCCTACCCCCGCCACCCCCCCCCCACCTTCCAGCCCCACCCAATCCCAGACCCCCCAGGCCAGCACCACCTCTATGTCTTCTTTCCCGCGCTATTCTGCCTACTAGGCATCACTCTTTCCTGCCCCAATAAACCCCCTGTTGCCAAACATTTTCTATTTGTATTATCTTTATTTTGAATTTCAATTGTTCATGTTCTCTTTGTTTATAGTTGGTTTTATTCTTTATGTTCAGCTTATTTCTATAAAATCATATATTTACTATGCCATGTATCTAGATCCAGAACACAGTTATTTTTACCATCCAAACACTGCCCATTATGAAAATATTAACAACAATTTAGGTATCAGCTAAATTTGAATTAGAATATTATAGGTTAATTGTGTTTAGATAAAGTTGTTACTGATCCAAATTCAAAACCTTAATGATAAACTTTAAGCCAATCAGGAGCTGATTAGTAAAGTGATTGTTGTGACATAAAGGGTCATTCAATAATTCTTTGGTGTATGTGCACTAATTAATATGATTGGCTGGTTGTTTTGCCATTGTGTGCCATTGCCGCTGTGGCAAGTTGTTGGTGGACTAGTGCCCAATCAGCCGCTGGGTTAGCACTAGTTCATCAACAACTTGCCACAGCGGAAATGGCTCACAATAGCAAAACAACCAGCCAATCATATTAATTAGTGCACATGCACCAAAGAATTATTGAATGACCCTTTATGTCACAACAATCACTTTACTAATCAGCTCCTGATTGGCTTAAAGTTTATCATTAAGGTTTTGAATTTGGATCAGTAACAACTTTATCTAAACACAATTAACCTATAATATTCTAATTCAAATTTAGCTGCTCACCAAATTGTTGTTAATGTTTTCACAAGGGGCAATGTAAAGTGCCAAAAATAATATGGCAATTAAGGAAACAATGCTGACCCAAAGCAAAGGACACATATTGAGTTGAGCGTAAAACATATACACAATGGGTAAAAGATGGGATAATGTAGTAAATGGGAAAACAAACAGGAATAAACAAAGAGGCAATAGTATCATAATAACACAGAGTTTATTAGGATGAAATCTATAAAAACATATGGAAAGGTTATTAAAAAATCAAATAGAGAACTTGAAAAACTACTCAAAGACCTCAGCTTGGTGATTGCCAAAATTGAATATATTGACTGCAAGGTCAAGGCAAAAGTGAAAGCTGCTGTCCTTACAGGGGACAAAATCAAAAATGTGTCTGCCAAGGCACTCAAGGCCAAGATGCCAGACACATCTAAAACAACCATCAAACACATATTAAATGTCCATGAAACCGTGGTAGAAGGCCTCAAATTCAAGTCCTTTGCCCTCTCTGCGCTGTCTGTCTGGGTTGATGACCCTGAGATGTATACCCATCTCAAACCTGCAAAGTGCGCAAAAACCAAGGACACCAAATTGCTGGTGCAACTGCTTGCACCGAGAATGGTGAAGCCTGCCAAAGCCGCAGGAAAAGAGGAAACCTGCAAAGGTAACCTAAAAAGAAAATTAATAAAAATTTCTAAATACTTACCTTTTTTAGAAAATGTAGACGGTGAACTCTGCTGGGTCCTGGTCCCCTTTGTGCCCCCCACCTTCTACGCCAATTACGCCAATCATGTGACAAGGCAGCTATTTCTGTCCCCCCTGTCTTGAGGGAGCTCAAGGATAGGATCCACAGTACCTTCCCAATGTCCAGGGAGGTATTGGCTGGGCTTTTGAATTCTGAGGGGGCAGTTACTACCAACAAGAATGCCCAACTGATCCACCTGGACCCGGTGGTCCTCAGTGGAGTTTACTGTGTAGACTCCATTGAGCTTGTTTGGGACATCCTGGCAACACTCCCATTCAAGAATATACCAGAGATGGACTGGGCACACATGGCTGCTTTCTTCTGCTTCCCGGTAGAGCACACCCTGTCTTACCTGTTAGAGAACTTTGGGCGCACAGTGGGTAAATTGGCTGTTGCAGACGCAACAGATGTAAAGAAGACCAAGATCCTCCTGGCAGACTTTGGGCTGGCCTGGAGTGCCAACAAGACGGGGGTCCCTCCAGCAATGGAGGTCACATTTGCCAAGACAAAGCACAAGAAGAAGATCAGCACTGTTTATAATAAATTTTCCAAGTTTACTGAAGCCTTTGCTGGGCAAAGACTTCATCTGGTGGTTTACCTGGGGTATATCTTTTACTTTGGGATGAGTGCGTCCGTAGAGGACCTTGACAGGGTCCTCCTAGGGATTGACAAGGCCAGGCTCTCCCTGGATGGGAAAAAGGTTCCCCTGGGTTACTGTTGCAACTGAACCAATGAGAATTAAGTATTTAGAATTGGGGAAGATAACAGTCCAATAGAAAGGACAGGAATAATAAGAATAAGGTATTATTTATTGTAGAATATTGTGATTAATATACCATATGGGGAAAGCCACAAGGCCACAAGGGGGTGGCATGGTGGCTTGTTCCATGTAAGGATTTGAGCTGAGGAATAACTTGTGCGGGGATCAGCAGGTCAAATTGGTAGTGCCCCTAATTAGGAGAAAGTGCCCATCATTCAATATTGCCATCAGATTGGTCCATGTTGTTAGATACGTCAAGGGGCAGCTCATTGAGCTCCCCCTGTGTATTGTAAGATACATTGGCAGGCAAGTCTGGAAACTTGGTTGCAACATTACAACCCAGTTGACCATGTTATCCAGGTTGCCCTGGTCCTGGCTGGCATCTACAGATTTGCAGCCCCTCCAGAAAAGCTGCTGCTCCATTCCCACTTCACTATCCTCCCTTTTATTAGCCGCCAAGAATACTTCCAGCAGGGTGTATCTACTGTTCACGGTGTGACAGTGGAAACTGTGTGCCACCTTCTTTTCCAGGTGGGTACATACCAAAGAACCCACTACAGGTGCACCCAATAAAAAATCTATTCTTCAAATTAAGCTACTCTTTTAATTTTTCTTTTTAAATGCCTAATCTTCTAATTCTTTTTTAGAAAACAAGATTTGCAAAATATAATGCGGAAACAGTTTTCATAAAAGCAAGAAATTATATGTTAACAAAATAATTTCTAACTTGTACAATTTATGTTTAACTTTTTTATTTTCATTTTTATATTTATTTGACAAGAGTGATATAAATTTATACAACTAATCTAGTATCAAGTGTTTGGGATAGCCCCAGATACCATAATAAATTAACTTAACATAAATAAATAAATTGTAAACCTTCATTGATAGTCCACCCAAATGTGATTGCGGGCTTGGACGTTTCTAAATATAAAACAATAATTAACAAATCTTAAATAATAAATTAAATAGTCAGACACATTAAGCCTTTAATTGATTGGCTGTTTGGCAAGGCACACAGGGATGAAAAAACCAGTGTGGCTATAGAATTTAAACACGGTCTCAGCTGGGAGGGTGTAGATCCTGGCCTGCAGCAAATCAAAGAGGTCCTTGGTCCCAGTTGGGGTTCCTTGCTTGACAACTTGCTTGAGCCATCCAAAAACTTCTTTGATGGGATTTAAGAAGGGCAAATAGGCAGGGAGGAAGAGAAGGCACAAATTTGCTGTGGCCAATTTCTGGGGGGGGGCACTGCAATGCTGGTGTCAATTGATGGAAATTCAGCAAGAATATCTGCCACCTTGTGGAGACCAACATTGTCCTGTACTATTACATTGGTGAAACCCGGGCTCGTGCGCCTCAGGTGCTCCTGGACTAATTGGAGGAATGACAAGAAGGTACAGCTGTTGCAAGAACCCAAAATTATTTGATACAGCTTGACCCCCTTTGGACTGAGGAAAGCCACCATTGAGTAGGATATGGCGCAGACTGCCGCACGCCAAGCTACCCTGTCATTTGAGCCTTTTGGGCCATACACATATGCATTCTGCATAGACAAGGCAAATGCTGATTCATTAATGTAATAGAATTTGACTGTCCTCTTGGCTTTGAGGGCAGTGTATGCCTCTGCGTATTTTTCCAGACATCAATGTTGGCTGGGCTATTACAATTGTAGGGGGATACCCTAAGCTTTTTCCAGGAAAAGTGCATTCCCTTGATCAAATGATAATAAAAGGAAATTGAGGCCTTAACCCCAAAAGCAGACTTGACCATGGCCTGTATATTTGCCATTTCAAGATGGCAATCTTGGGTTATCCACTGGCAGATTGCCCATTTGTACTCCTTGGTGAGCATGGTTGACACACGCAAGGATTTCTCCGTGGCAAGGACTCAGCCAGTATTGATGAACTTATTGAAGGTCTTTGAGGCGTACTTGGGATCCACCCCAACAAGAGCCGTGGCCGCCTTGTAATCACCAGATTCACACATTAGCTTGAGCAGGATGATATGTTTGATATCTGGGATGTGCTTCTGGGCGGGCTTAGCGGGAGTAGTTGAATTGAGATCCTGCTCAGGGACTGGCTTGCAAGGCATGGGTACCTTGTTGTAGAAGGCTGCAACTTTTTTGAGCACTAGCTGTCCCTCGTCAGTTTGGTAGAACTCAGGCTCCTTATCCTCTTCCTGGTTGCCATCACTTACATAAGACTTGTAGATAGTATCAAGTACAGGCTTTACCTTCTCCAGCATGGCTGATGGGACCAACTCTTGCCGGTACACAATGTCAAACACATACAAAGTAAGTTCTACCTCCTTGTTTCTAACCATTTTTTTGTGGTAACCTTGATGGGCTTCAAGGTCAGCTTGGGGACCCAAGAATTTGATGCTCCGCACCCTAGCAGCTTGTGCTCCTCAAACTGGCTGTGTCAGTGCAGCGTCACTATTGAACTCTCCTCTCCCATCTCCTTCTTGAGTAGGCACTTGGGTTGCACTAACTCTGTTCTTTGACCCACAGGGGCAACCACAACTGTGGTGCACAACAGTTGCATTGGTACTCTGTTGTTGTGTTCTTTCCATTTTGAGAATTTAATAAAATGTCAAATAAATTTCAATTAAGTTACCCCCTAATCTTATTTTTTGCTTTTATCTGAATATGGATATTTAATTAGAGGTTTTCCCACCCAATATCCCAATTATAGATTTTTATTTCTTATGTTGAGGGTCTGGATGTACAAGTATTCCAGCTATTGCCATCACACCTAAAATCCAGTCATTGCCTGATTTGATGCCTTTCCAATATACCATTTGGCATACCAGAAATGGCAACAAACCAATATCACATGACTGTCCAGGTATCCAGCAACTTGAACCCATCCAGCACATGACCAACCCCTGGGTTTGGTCCAACTAAAATCCCCGCCACAGCTAAATCTATATAAGTCTAAAGTATTATCCAATAAAATATACTTCTCTCTTCCTACTTTTATATTTGAAGCTTCCCCAAAAAGGCACTCCTTATCACTTATTTAGTTGTTTTTGGTTTTAAAACGCCCATTTTAGAATACCCAAAATATTTTCCACCCATTTTCCCATATTTTACGCCAAATTAAGCACCCAACACAATATTTTTAAAATTTATTTCTCAGATTGTGTGTCTTATTTTAGATACCTTGGTACCATTCTTGATTACAATCCATTGCACACAACATTTGAGTGATTTCATTTACATAGTGAGTTGCTATTGTGTTTCATTTTTGGTATCACAGTAGTGTCATTTTTGCCTGGGATAGATTGCCCAAAGAAGAAGAATGAGATCAGGAAAGCAGCAAAACCCTTGAAAGTATTGGATGATTTAAATATAGTCATTGTCAAAAAATGGGTTAAAGCCACACCTGTTGATGGCAAAGGAATTAATCTACATCTCCCCAAATTTTGCCCGGACAATTATGCTTTGAAGATTAAAAGATATCACTACCCAGTGGCGCTTGGCTGTCACAAGTGACAAACTCTTATTGACTATGCTTATTGAAAAGCCTCAACTACGGGATTTGAACCCTGGCTTCCCGTGGGCTGCCAGCCCACAGGGCCAGCTGCCCGGCTGCCCGCAGTTTTTTGGGCTCAAACCAGAGCAGGATTTGACTTCAGAAAATCCTTTGAAGCTTGATAAATCAAATTCACCTACATCAATACTTCCCACGCTAAAGGTTCCTGTTAACCCAACCAATCAGCGAGCAGGTCCAGCCACAGATTCCAAAATAACTTGGGCCCACGCGGAAGGGGAAACAGAGAACCTTCTCATAGAACACAGGCCACCCAGAGATGACCAATCCCACAACCTGATTAGGGAATTTGAGCATTATCAGTTCAAGCCAGCCAATGGAATAACCCCCGCAATTGATGCCACCAAAGACTGGGAAGACCTGGTAGGCAGAAAACCCCAGGCCAAGGGAATTTGTGAAATTTTTACCATGACAGATGGGCATACTTATACCCTGGGCCGCCAGGAAGATGCCCATTGCCATTATTGCAATAAAGTGACATGAACTTTGGTTCAAACAGATCATACCATACTTGTTATTAGTTCTATTTCATTTACAGCCTATGTTTTGCAGTTCTGCACCCCACGCTCACCTACCCCAAGAAACCGTGAACCAGCCACCTGAACTCTACCGTCCACCAGGAGCTCCCTTTGGCCCAGTACATTTCACCAAATACCCACCCAACCTGGCGTATTCAGAGTTTACTCTGGAGGAAATCCTGATCCATGACCCCAAAGCTAGAACTAGAGAGACAGAAGTCCTTTACAGAAAAGGTACCAAAATCATCCGGCCCCCTCTGCTATTCTGAGACAAGTATAATTTCCTGCCTGCATATTTGGTTCCAATGACACTGCCCCTTACCCCACAGCCTGACTGCCTGCAAGAATCTGTTGCCACTAATGAATCCACTTCCACCCAGGTATTTGGGGTGATGTATATCACCCTCACTGGATTGATTGATTTGATGGTGCCTGTAAGCGGACCTTGGACAGTCCTTGGAAAATTGTTATCTTATATTGTAAAGTTAGCCCCAATCTTGTGGTGGGCTCTCCCTGCTGGGCCCGCAGGCCGTCTGCCCGCAAGTTCTCAGGAACCCCCCCCCACTGATTGGATCCCTGACATTGGCAGCCAACCGGGCAGTTGCCTGAAAATATCAAATTATGACATTATCAACGCTTTGGCAGAAGTCCCCAACCAAGAGGTGAAAATATTTCCAGTCAGCCAATCAGATTCAAGTTTGTCTCTCCTAGTTAGGTTATAGTATCCCCCATCTTCCCTCTGAAAACTTGTTTTCAGATAGTTTTACCTACTCTCAATAAAGTCATCTCCCTATATATGAAAGCTACCCTGGGGTCAAAAATACCCCTTCTCAGGCCATGACTGCTGCCGTCTTGGCATGGTTGAGAAAATTCTCTACTCAGGACCAGCAGGTTTTGTATCCCTTATTGCAAAATCATTTCTTCTCAGTGGTCCATTTACATCTCCTGTTTTTTGTGTTGTTAAATGTCTTCATTTCACACTTTGTTCTCTTTTTCCGCAGATTTGTAGGTTTAAAGCTTCAGTGCACATATTTGTTCTCAGTTCTGATATTAGTCTGGGTGATTTATCCCCAGAACTTTTATTTGAGCTTGGACCTTATTTACACAACTCTAACATTTGGGTTGAGTTTTGACTCACCGCGCTTAGGTGTATTCTGTCACCAATTCACATAGTAAACATATGGGTCATTATTTTAGGGATTAGGCCATTTTCTAATGCACATGCTGCTCAAGTCGCAGCATAACACAGTTCGATTTTGAAAAAGTAACTAAGTACACAATTTATATTTAAAACATTAATAAATCAATGAAAAATTAATATTTTTTCACACTGTAAACTATCAAAATGAAGCTAAGAATCTTATCTTTCTATTGGTGTAAAATTTTTAATATGTATACTATGCTCAATATTAAAGCAAAAGTAATTTAAAAGAGCATAATCCAGATTTTAATATATGATTATATCTAATGATATAAAGTAGATCACTTCAAAGCTAATAAATACTCTTTTTTCAATACACAACAGATGTTTTTTATTTGACAAAATTAAAGATAAGATTGAGAGCTTTATTTTCGCATTTTATTTTATTTAAAAAGCTCAATTCTCTAGGATTTTATGATAGTTTGAAGTTAGGATGTTTTTATCACTGTTTAGATTGATTTTAAGGTTCAAGTGAGCTTTGAACCTCAAATTAAGCATTCATTAAATGGAATTCTTTAATATTTTATCATTTTAAAAATATGCGGAAGAGTTACAATTAACTGAATACATCATTCACTTGATTTGCATTGATTACAAAGAGGATATGATGTAATAATAATGCTTAGCTGCTTCACATACATCACTTGTGCATGAAAACTAGGTATTTAATTAATTTCTGCAAACATAAATTCAAGTTCAAACTATAATAAAAGCTATCACACCATTTCTTTCAGAATGGTGTCATTTAGCTTGGTATATAAGAGCTAAAGTACCACAAATCTTCTAATCCAAAAGACCCCGTTCAAAGGCCACATTCTGATCATAACTACTCCATCATTAAGGCACACATCAGAGATCTGACCTAATTACAGATTCAAAATACTACCATGTCCTCAGTTAAATTTACTTCTTCCATGCTACCCTTTTTTTCCTTGGGAGCTTCAACAAAAAGAGAGAGAATTGCAATGTTAAAAAAGGTATTCCTCTTTATTGCTGGTGATGATCTTGATAATTTCATCAAGCACTTCCTTACTCAAACTGAATTTGGGAAAGCTCAGTTCCTACCAACTATTCAAAATCAAAAAGGCAATGAGTTCATTGAAAACTTAAAGGATCTCATGAAATCTTCTCCCCAAAAACATCTCCCAGCCTTGTGATCTCTGGTTACTTCCAGTTACTCTTTAAAAGAGCTTAATGATATGGGGTTTAATATAACCAAAAGTGAGTTTGAATACTCAAGAAAAATAAATAAAAATAAAAATGTAAGCTTAAACAAAAAAAAGCCAAAAAATAATAACTATTCATTAAAAAAAGAAATAACTAAAAAAATAATTAAAAAATTGCTGGAAAATTCTTTTGAAACAAGCCAGTTTACAAAAAAAGTGCCTGAAAAAAATTTATAAAGATATAGAAAAAGAGATGATTAATTACACAACTGAAATTAAATACTCTCTACTTAAAACAAAAAAAGAAATATATGAAAATATGAAAATAAAAAATGAAATTTCAGTTTCAATTTCCACTTACTATAAATTAATTCCTAAAAATATAATAAAAAGTAAAAAACAAACCGATATGTGCAATATTTGTAATTTAAAAAATTCACTAGAAAAAAAGAAGGAAGAATGTGAAAGTAAAAACTTACCATTACCAGAATCTATAGACAATGACTTAAAGACTATTAATCAGCACCAAGACTTTTATGTTCATCAAAATTGTGAATATAAAAAAGATATTAATGAACTAGATGATGAGTTTTGTGTTGTAGTTATAGATTATAAAGAAAACTTAAAGGTTGGAGGTGGTCCAATTGAGACCAATAATTGTTTTTATTCAAAAAAACCAATCTCATTATTAGGGTTTGCATTAGTTTTTAAAGAAAACAATAAAATTAAATATGAATATCATGATTTTTTGTCTCAAATATTATCACATGATTCTTTATTTTCAGGTGAATGTCTAATAAGTCTTCTTAAATTAGATAGATTTAAAAAAATAAAAAATATAAAAGTATGGACGGATAATGGAAATCATTTTAGATCATATGAATTTTTATATTACTTATTTAAAGAGGTACCTAAATATATTAAGGGTTCTAAAAAATATAACCATTTTGTTGAATGCCATGGAAAAAGCATTGTTGATGATCACTTTGGTGTAATATCAAAAATTTTAAAGGAAAAAGAAAATGTACTTTATATTAACAACATTAATGATCTAAAAAATATTTGTGAGAAAGAAAAAAGAAAAAAATAATTATACAATTCAGCTTTAACTGGTTCAATTATTTCCCAAAAAGCATTTTTATATTTATGAAAGGAAATTTAGGCCTATAAAAAGAGAGCTTGAAGTTAAAAATCTGCGCATTAATCTTTCATATTTGATGAAAGATGGGAAGTTATATAATTCACCTTTAACATTTGAAAGCTTCTCAGAATATTCTGAGATAAATTATTATTTGAAATCACATGATGATACCAGAGAAACAAAAATATCAGAAGATGCTAGTAGTGTATTGGGGCAAGTTCATGAAGTAGGGCAGCTTACTAGAAGGTGTATTTTAAATAGAGTTATCAGTCTTTCAAAAACAACAACCTTTTTTTCTGAAACAAACCAAGAATATTTATGATGAGCCAAAGATAGGGTAATAGCATTTACAGCTTTGGGGCTGCTATTACTCTCCCATGCAACTCATCATAAATATTTTTGGTTTGTAGTAGCACTTAAGATATTTTCAGTAGTACTATAAGTTGCAATTTTCAATTATAAAATCAATGAATTATTTTTTAAAAAATCACCCAAGCCCAAGATCAATTAAATATTTGGGATTGATTGTATTTTACTCTTTCTGAATAATTTGAATATGAATAATGTGATTAAGTTATAAAATAACCAATCTGGCACCTAGGCATAACAAGAAAAATAATGTCCCATATGTACACCAAAAGTCAACTCACATCATTTTGTTTGTGAACCAATGTATTTCAGATTGTATTTTGAATAGTTTTGCTTTGCGCGTGAGCACTTCTTTGCTGTGTTGACCCATTTTGCCCATTAACGCCAAAAATCCCTGTTAACAAAGTGTATATTTTAACCTGATAGTTGGGTTTTGCTTAAATCTGAAACCATTTTGTTTAAATCTGAGGTATTTTTGGTTGTTGTCATAGCTTCTAAAACTACTGTATGAAAGTTAGCTTTATTAGTAGTAAACCTTTGAATTAAGCTCTAAAACAACATGTTGTACCCTTTTTTATTCCAGTGTTGAAACTGAGCTGATCAACCTAATTGCAACAATATTTTTTAATAAACAGGGAATGCTCACAGAGCTGCCCCATGATGGTTATCTCATTATGCCCTTATCAACATGTCAGAAATAAATTCCACTCATATTCCAATATATGTACCAAACCCAGTTTGCTCATTTATTAATAGGGCCTCAAGTTACTTACTTGCAATACTATACATCCCTACCCTGTTCAAATACCACATATATCACCTCTTGTAGCATCAATAGTTTCTCACTCTGGTATAAGTGTTTGATCTCTATCCAAGTAAAGATTATATTATTCCGAATCCATTTTCTATCCTTCTTTGGACTGTTATCTCCACTCAATTCTTCCAAGCACTGAACTAAGATTAGTTCACTGCAACAACATGATAATTTCACGTTTTTTAAAATAGGTTTTTATTTTATAGAATGATTCCATATTTGGGCCGGTTTATAAATCAGCAAAGTAGCATAAGCAAATTCCTAATTTTATTCCGCAAGAATCGAAATTCATACGACTTAGAAAATTAAGAGTTAAACACTGGGAAAATAAATGTGCAATCCGGCCTCTTAAGTTAGGGGGTTAATCAGCAAATCAGATCGATTTAGCATGAAAATTTAGCTATCCATGCAATGTTTTCAGAGATCCTTGGCACTGCTTTGAACTATTGGCCAGGAAGATTTAGATAAATGATTTCCAGCAGCCCACGGGTTAGATTACTTTATTAGTAAAGAGTCCAAAACTAAAAAGTGACTCGAATGGCTTATGTTTGAGTCATGCTGCTATGACTCATGCTTTGAAAGGCCACCTATTAGTCAAGTTTTACAGAGCTGAATAGTTCAGCCCTCGTATTGAAATGATTGGTATAGATTTGTTTTATTTATAAGGCCACACGTAATTCAATTAGGGCTCTTCGATTTTAATCACTGAGTTTAAAAAGGGGATTTTAAATAAGTATTTATATTTGTCATGGTGAAAATGTGGAGCCCAAAGTTCACTTGCTTCTACAGAGGTGTGACAGCTAAGCTACATTAAATAGCGACTGCTCTTGTGGCTTGGAAATTCATTCAGTAACAATGGGAGTTCATTTATGGTTGAGACATGAGGTTAAGCCTATGGAGCATCGTGCCGCTCTGTCCCCAGAAGCCTGCAAGACATTGATCGATAATGGTAGGCTAATTTTATTGGATACATCGTCTTAAAATTATACTTCAGGCTTTACAATTACTGCTGAAAAATCCGATGCACGGTTCTTCAAAGATGAGGAGTATACAAAGTAAGCTATTCCTTGGCCACATTCTAAATGAGGCAGGGTTGGTTGCAAGCTGGTTGAATCTGAGACTTGGGAAACCAACGCACCACTTGATGCCTTCATCATAGGCCTAAAGGAACTCCCCGAGGGAATTTCTCCGCTCAAGCATAACCATATATTTTTTGCTCATTGCTTCAAAGAACAAACAGGGTGGAAAGAGCTCATCAAGAGATTCACTGATGGAAAAGGAACAATTCTTGATCTAGAATTTTTGCAAGATGATTCAGGTAGGGTTGGTAATAGCCTCCATTTTGATGGTTTTTAGGAAGACGTGTAGCTGCTTTTGGTTATCACGCTGGATTTACAGGGAGTGCAGTTGGAATTGATATTTGGTGTCATAACACTGATCCTGCCCTTGGGTATTTAACATATTTGACTTTTTAAACGATTTTAAGAAAATTTCCCCCTATCAAGCCTTATCCAAACCAGGATGAACTCATCCGTGCCATCAAACTACGTTTAGCAACTGCAGGTAAGAATGTCTCATGACCTTTATTGAATTATATCAGTTCAAGCCAACAAAGGAAGTTACCCCAAGATCATGGTCATGGGGGCCAAGGGTCGCTGCGGTGGTGGTGCAGTTGATTTCGCCAAAGCAGTCGGTATTCCAGAGTATTAAGCTTTAGTTTATGCATTTCCTAAATAATTTCAGGACCAATATCTTAGGCTGGGATATGGCCGAAACCGTCAAGGGAGGACCCTTTGACGAAATTCTAGGAGTTGATATCTTCATTAATTGCATTTACCTATCTTCTAAAATCCCACCCTTCCTTACACTGGAAAGCATTGCCAAGCCTTCCCGTCAACTCAGCGTAATGGTTGACGTTAGCTGTGATTATACTTCGCCCAACAACCCTGTCCCCGTTTATGATCGCGCAACCTATTTCGACAAGCCAACCCTTCAAGTTCAGGCCGGCTCCAGCAACCCCCCTCTCGAAGTAGTGGCCATCGATCACCTTCCAACAATGCTCCCCCGCGAGGCCAGTCAGGCTTTTGCTCGGGATCTCCTACCTACGCTGCTGGCGCTGCCCAATCGCCAAACTGCTCCAGTCTGGCAACGTGCAACCGACTTGTACAAGAAAAAAGCCATGGAAGCCTCCAACCAATCATCGAATCTTTGAGCATTTCATTAAAAAAGAGGTAACCTTTTTTAATCTCAACTTGAAAACTGCCTCTCAACATTCCAATCTAAATTGTTTAGCCAAGTCAATAACCTTTAGTTTAATTGGCAACAGCGCTCATGTCAACAGTGGCCATGTTGACAGCATAGTAAAGTGTGAATTTTGTTTTTAATAATGTTGTCTTCTGGATGGCAACACTTTTTTAACTAATTATACACTTTACCCTGATCATTTTTAACATGAAAATAAGCAATATACATATGGTACCATAAATGGTTCCCAAAGATCTCAAAAATGCAATAAAAACATGCCATAACTAATAATATTGAGGAGGCATAAGCAATTTTTTCTCTTTATTATGTAAGTTACACTTTACTTTAAAAATATTTTTTATCTCAAAAAGTTAAGATTCCAATGGTACAGAAATAAATAAAAACATGATATACACATACAAAAATGAGAAAATGATAATTTTTATTTATTATGTTTCTTGTCAGGTTTTTAGAATATTGACTAATTAGCGGATTCAACCAATTAATGTGAGCCAGATGTCAATCACTCTTAGGAATGGTTTCAACAGTATGACTCAGGCTGTGGGTTGCGGGATTAATGAATCAACGATCAAATCATGTCCTGGCATTAAAAATTTCATGTATTCCTAATTAATAGTGAAACATGCAGATATTGTGCAATTAATTAGTCCACCTCAAACATGCTTCTCATAATAATTACTATTCCAAAGTTTAAATTATATTCTAGAACAAGGGCCATCATAAGGGCCATCATCTGAAACACTTCTAGAAGAGCCTAAAATAAACTGGGCCATCAGGCCAAACACTCTAAGATAAAAGGCTTTGAGCCTATTGTATTGGGGTAGCTCTGATTAAGTGAAGAATCATCTCCACCAACTAGTAGCCAGCCAGGCTAGCTAGCCACCTGGAACGTGGTCCAGGTTCACAGCTACTCCACTCAGATTGAGGGATAGTTGCTCAGCTTCAGAAAGGATACTGAGCTGTGGAAGTTGTCAAGCGAGCTTCCGTCAAAAACCACACACACTCAAGGTTGGGCCGAGCTAACCCAGAAAAATGCGGGCAGCCGGGCCAGCCTCAATATCAGTCTTCTAATAAAGAGTTGATATTTTAAATCCTTTCCCTAGTTTGATTCTAATTAAGTGGAGAGCAAAAGATCATACTGTCACCATAAAGTACTAATCCCTATAGTAAAATATAGAGACAACAACTTATGGACTTATATCCAGAAGTAGGAAGAACCGTCCCAAATCATTCAGGCCTTGGGCCCTGTCAGACTTGCTACTTCTGATGACAACAAAATATTCCAGGCCAAAGGTTAAGCCAAAGTCACAGGTTCTCTGTAATTTCCTAATGTTAGAAGACTTAGGATATTATCCGGCAGATAATAAAATACCATGGTCTGCAATTTTCTGACATTTCTTAAAAGCACCACTTAAAATGTCTCATGTTTTATAGATAAATTAACAAAACATAAAATTTTTTTATACTAGCACCTTGAAACTATACATGAAACCTACCAGTTATAGCTAAAATATTAGAACTACTAAATAAATAAACATTTTTAAAGTAAAAATATATAAGCAAAGCAAAGTTGATCAAGATCAATTAAACCCACCAGCAAGGGCAGTGGCCACATCTTCAAGGTACTTTTAATTCTTGGCCACCTTATACTTCTTCTTGACTACTTTCTGTACGTCTCCTGGCCCTTGCTCTTTTTCTTCTTGCAGGTAACCCTGTTTGCCAGGTCCCAGAACTTTGAGACATTCTTAGCTTGCTCCTCCTCTAACTCGGTGAAGAACTTGTTGAACTCAGGGCCAGCCCCAAACTTGGACTTCATATGCTTATGCCACACCTCAAGGCTCAAGGTAGTCTTCATTCTGCAGTCAAGACAGGCATTCTGGCAGTTCCAGGGTGAAGTAGCTCCACTCTTTTCTCTCCTGGAAGTCATCTTCTTGTCAAACCACTGCTTTGTGAAGTACTCAAGGTAGCCCTTGAAGATGGCATGGTGCTTCTTAACATAAGCATCCTCCCAGATTGTCTCAAAGCCAAGCCCACTGTGCTCAGGCTTTACAAAAGCCAAGGCTGCAAGCTGAGTCATGACAAAGCGGCACTTTCATTTACCATCATTTAAGTGCTTGCTGAAGGGCTCCTTCTCACTCTTAAGGGCTTTTATGAGGGCCTGCCTAAAATGAAAAAAGTAGCTTCAAACTTCTTCATTGAAGGTGGACTCAAAGGCTCTTAACTGAGAAAGCTCAGCCCAGGATGATAACCTTTGACCCAAGGGAGCACATATGAGCTAGCTGCTCAGCAGCAAGAGCAGCCTCACCTTTTCAGAGGAGAAGAATTTGCTCTGGTGGCATGTTTGAGGGGAAGCTTGTTAGTGGGGAGAAGGCTTAGAGAATCTCTAAAAGCTTTAATATCTTTAGCATAGATCTCTGTCTTGGAACCAGACAGGAAAAAGAAAATGAAATGGATAACCTGGGCATCAAACTGCCAATTAAGTACCCAAATCTGTTTGAAGGTAGAAGGGCATATAGCAAAAGTAATTTTGTGCAGCTAAGTGATAGAAGTGATGAGCTGCTTCTGCTTTGTGGTATAGGCTATAATCTTATCCTGTATTTTCTGTTCATTGTTGTGGAGCAGGAACATCTCTTAATCCTCTGTAGTTTTGAGAGTATCTGAGAGAATAAGGTCCTTGACATTGGTAATGCCCTTGGCCAGGGGGTTGCAGGGTTGGAACCTATCACTTACAGACTTAACCAACTGATTATGGGCTGGCACCCTCTTTAGATTAGTTTTGGACAAGTACTTGCAAGCAAGCACCATCAGCTGGGTGGTAGTTTGGCCCTTAGAAGTGGGCATAATCTGTACCAGATACCATTTCAGAAGGCAGAATATGACAGTATTAGGTAGTGTTCAGGTATGCTTAGCCTTAATTGTTTTCACCTTATCCCAGTGCTCTGTGTTGAGATTTAATGGGCAGGAGCAGTTCTCACAGGTATAGTGTCAGCTTTTGAAGCCCTGGTTGGCATTGTTACAGGAGAATATAAACTCATTGACCACCATGGTCATCCCACCCTTAACACTCATAATTGGAAAGTATTTAGGCAAGGAGGAAAGAAAATTAAACTTCTCATTAAAATTGCAAATGTTATGGGCCACTAGAGGGTCCCAGGGGCCAGCAGAGACATGGCAGAAGTCAGGAAAGTAATATGGATATGGCTTTGAATCAGCCCCAGAGGAGCTGGAATTGGGGTATCTTGGTGGAGGGGGGAAGGTGGCTTATTGTTGTTCTCTTCATGTGTGAGAGACTTATCCTTGAGAGGAGAATTTTTGGTAGCACACTGCTTCTTGGTGAGCTCTTTTTCAGATTCAGAGTTATAAAAGCTGTAATCTGTAAGAGGCCTATCTGATTCCTTACCCCCAGTGGAGTGACCTGGGCTCTTCATGGGGTTGTTCTTGGGGGAGGGCTCCTTTCTGGGAGAAGTTTCATGGACAGCCTTATTTGAGGATTATGGCTTCTGTGTAGGAGCTTTGGTAGCCTTGAAAGGACTCTTGATTTTCTTATGCTGCTTGGAGGTATTTTTATCCTAGAACTAATGTCATGCTTTGAGGAAATTTTATCTATTTTAGACTTTTTTCTTTTAAAAGAGAAGTTAAAATTTTAAAGTTAATATTATTTTTAATAGGATTTTTTCTTTATAACTTTTCTGCTTTTTAAAAGAAGATCACAACCGTTTTTGGTCTCAATCACAACCACTTCCACTCCTAATCACTTTATGCTTTTGCTGTTGAAAAAGCTCCAGCTTTGAAGATCAAAACGTTAACATTTAACTCAAAACGTCACATATACCTCCTAAATAACTTTTCATCTTATTTTTCCTGTTTGCAGTTACAAACATATGGTATTTCACTCCTCTATTAATAGCTATAAATAAAGTATACAAGGAAGAGTAGGCATAAGCCAAAATTTTAAGTTTTCTTGCCAAAAATACTTTTAAAATTTTAAAATCTTATTTTTTAAAAGTTAAATTTAGTTTTCAACTTCTCAATTTACAAAAAAATTTCACTTAAAATTTTAACTTTCCTTTTAAATCTTAAGCTTCTGTTTTACTCATCTCTGAAATTTTACTTTCTCTTGAGTTAATTTAGTTCCTACTTCTCAGTTTTTAACAAAATCATCACTTACATTTTTTAACTTTATTTTGAAATTTTAAGCTTCAATTTTGTTCATCTTCCTAAAATTTTACTTTCTTTAAGCTAAAATTTAGTTTTCTACTTTTAAATTTACAGAAAAATTTTCACTTACATTTTAACTTCCTTTTGAAATCTTAAGCTTCAAATTTGTTTATTTCCTTAAAATTTCACTTTATCTTAAGTTAAAATTTAGTTGCTACTTTGTAATTTACTAAATTTTTAAATTATATTTTAAATTTTGAGCTTTGATTTTCCTCAATCTTTTAAAATTTTATTTTTCTAGAGTTACAAATTTTTAGAATCACTTAAGTTTGCTTAGAAAGTTAACGCAGCCAGTTTTCTTAGTAAATTTTTATCATGAAGGTAGTAAGTCAGCAAACTACTGCTTTACTATCTCATTTCTTTAACTGTAAGAATAACCTGTATAGATTTATGACTTTTTACTCGCATGACAATTTCCCAAATATTGATATACTCTTGTAACCACTAGAAATTTGGTGAACACCTTATCTTAAATTATCATTCTGGGGGTTTTACAGACTTTGTCTTCCCATTTTACAAACTATAGAATTCTGGAAGTTCATCTAAAATTCTTATTCCAAACTGTCCCTACCTTTCTGTATCTCCTAAATTTTGTATCTAGTAGCCCTTTATGCTTTTATTTACAATCTTGTTTCATATTGAGCAAGACCTTACAACTAATAAGCAAAATTTCTAAAATAAAGTAATGTATTTAAAAATTAAAACCAAAATAACTATACAAACCATAATAAAAAACTTCAAAATTATAAGGCTTTTATGTTAATTAAAAATAAAATCTGTGGTAGAAGTTTTTTATTAAAGTTTAAAACAACAAGTTAGAAGTTAAAATAAATATCTAAAAAGATTTAGCTTTATAGATAAAATTTGATTTTAAAAACAAAGAGTATGAAAGAGAAAAGTTGAAAATACAACAACTCAAACATTCAGATGATTTTATTATGTAAAACTTAAAGTTTTATATGTGAGAAGTGAAAAGTGTTGACATTATAAAAGAAAGTTAGGAAAAATATGCTCAATTCATGCTGTCAATTAGGAAATTTGTAGAAATTATCAGAAGCAACATCAGCACTGTTGACATTTTTGTTGAAAATTTACTTTTTTCATAGTAAATTTATTTAAAGTTAAGCAAACCAGAAAATAATAACTTTTCTTAGTGTATTTTTGTTTACATAATAAATAAAAAGATAAAAAATATAAAAACAAGTTAAAAATACCAAAGTTCTTTATTTCTTTATTGAAAATTATAGTTGGGTAGTGAGAATATGATATTTTACTATTGAACTTAATAAAAGTTGTTAATAATTGTTGTTCAGATATAAAAAAGTTAAAGTGTCAACTTCCCCACTTATGAAATTCTCATAAGGTTGTGACATAGTAATCTAGGCTTATTTTCACCACTCTAATTTGCTTAACTCCACCCCTGTGATTGATCAAAAGCAAATAGTCAACATTCCTGATTGTTGTCATTATTATTGATAATAAATTCTATAGTTAATTACATAGTAAAACATGCTTAAATTATGGGATTGCCATTAGCCACAAATCCATTTATGATATTAAAGTTGGATTAAGTGCTACAGATAAATTTAAAAAGATGAACATTTCAACAATCTGCTATATGTGCTATATCTATTTCTATATATTATTTAATAAAAAATGCTTTTAAATCCTATAATAATATTTATATTGTAGGTGTTTCAGTTTCATTATTAAAAATAGTTTAGGCTTAAAAAGTGTGAACATTGACACTTTTACGTTGTGAGTTTGACTTAGCAAAATGTTAAATTTTTACTAGTAAAAGTAAAGGAAAAATTGGGTTAAAGTTAAATTTTGATTGATATTAATATTAAATTGTGGTGGGATACATCATCTCAAAAGATGCCATCTCAAAAACGCCTTCTAGAAAGACGCCATCTTGAAAATGTGTCTAAAAGCACCATCTAGAAAGATGCCATCTCGTACCCTATCTTGGATTTCTGGCTAAATTGCGCCAGATAACTTAAAATATTGATAAAAGCCCAAAAACTGTTTCAAAAACTATAAAAAACATATGAATAGACTCATAATCATTCAAGGACTCCAAATCTGCAATAAAAATGTGGGGTCAGATAATATCAACTATAGTGCTCAAAGCTCCAAAGTCAACACATCCTAAAACAGTGCTATTTTTGTATTAAATTTTAACACTATATTAAACATGTATATATATATTAAAAGTTAAAATCAAATATTTGAAAAAAAGAAGTTTATTGTTAAAAAAAGTGGGTTATACATTAGATCCAAGGGCCGTGGCAATGCCTTTGAGATGGGTGAGACAGCCCTCTCTGGTGTAATAGGCCAAAACCTCTTTGGTAACACTTGAAAACTTGACCTGCTGGCCAGCATGCTTGGCTACAAAAGCTTTGCCTTTGACAGCCTGGGAGTATAGCTAATCTATGTGAGCATGCTGAATCTTCAGCTTTTTTACAATCACATTGAACATGGGCTTTTTTACCTTAACCAGGCAAGAAAATTGATTGTGCCAACCTTCAAGTGAGGAGGTGGTCTTAGTTACGCCTGCTTTGACCTGCTTATAGCAGTTCCAATTAATTGAGTTGCCGCCCTTGCAGATGCGGCAATATCCCTGGAATACACCCACCCACTGGTGCTCAAAATACTGTATGGAAGGAGAAAATGCTCCTTGGTTCCCAATAATGTAATTGTTGTTGAGAAGCTTGTCATAAAAAAGGTTAACCTCTTCCTTTCTGACCATGGCCAGAGCAGCAAAGCAATTGAATATCTTTCTGGCCTCTTTTGTACCATCTTTGAATACCAGCTTATTGAGGGCTGTGTTTTTCATCAGATTCTTGTGCAGAGCCTGGCGGTAGTGAAAGAAGCAGCCTTGGGACCTGCTCCTAAATACCTTGATAAAGGTGTTGGCCTGTGCAGCCTCAAAGTCAATCATTAACGTGGTATGGTAGGGAAGGGACTCTGGCGCCTTTCTGGCTATGGCCTGTTGCTCCTGGGTGGCCTCTGGGCTGACCTTCTTTTTCTTGCAGCCCCTTTTCTCAGTTGGCTCTTCTTCAAGCATAGGCAAGATGGCATCCAGTTTTTGCTTGAGTATATTCAAGGCGTGAATGTAAGTCTCTTCCCTTTTATTATGGAGAAAGAAGAAGACAAAGGGGATGGTGTGTTTATTGACCTGACTATGGATGGCCCAAAGCTGATAAAATAGCTTTGGACAAGAGGCAAAAGTCCCATTGGCAAACCAGGTATCACACTTTAGAAGGTGTACAAGATCCTCTTGTGTTGAAAAGCACAAAATACAGGTTGGTTAACCTTGCCCATTGTCGTGTAGCAGAAAGGGCTTTCCAAGCATGGTAGTCTTCTGGACTTCCAAAAGTACAAGCACATTGATGCTTCTAGCGCTGACGCCAATATTGGCATCAATTGACTGTTGATCAGTCACATACCATTGGAGTCTGGTCTTTTCTCCAACCTCCCCTCTCTGATCCTCATTCAGGTAAAGGAGAGCATGTGTTACCAGCTCAGTTGAAGTCAAGTCCTTGTTGAAAGGAATGGCTTGGAAAAGGTGCCAGCACATAAGATAGTAGAGGATCATATCAGAGCCCAAACAGTCATGCTCAATGGTGAGCTCCTTGACTTGGGTAAACCCAATTGTAGTTAATTGCACGGGGCAGCCTGGACTATCACATTGGTAGTGATGATGCACCATATTTTTTCTCTGGTCATTGCAAGTGAAAAGAAAGCCGTCCTTGACAAAGCCAGCACCCCCCTTCTTGGTCATAATGGGAAACAAGTCAGGGAAAACAGCTGGAACTTTAAATTGCCTGTTGATGTTGCAGATATTGACAATTGCATGTAAGTCCTGCTCTAGGATGGGCTCCTCCTCTGAGGCTGCAGAGCCATGGTCACCAGAGTTGTTTTTGGAGACTCTTTTATTCTCATTTTCATCATTGGAGTGGACATGCTCCTCCTGGAGATCAGAGGGGGAGTAGACAAAGGGAGAGTGAGGAGGAGTGGGGCTATCAGCCTTGGGATTAGGGGGAGGCGTGGGGGTCTTGGCAGGCATTTTTTTCTTTAGGATGATTGGAGAGGGTAGCCTTTGTATTTCTTGCCTGAGTAGGAGTGGCTGTGCTCTTGGGAGCCTTGGGGGTAGCGTTGCTGGTAGGCTTGGGAGGCATCTAAGAGTGAATTTGCATCAAAAAAGTTCAAATTTGGGGACAATTTTTAAAGAGAAAAATGAGAATGTGTTAAATATAAAATTAGTTTATATTTTTACATGGAATTGTAGAGAAACTCTCAAATTATATACCATCAAAATTATTATGTTTTTTATAATGTAAAAATTAAAATTTTATTAGTAGCGCAAGTATGCAACACTGTGAGTTTTGACTGAAAACTTGCAAGTAAAAATGGCGTTTTCAAGATGACATAATTGAGATGCTGTAGCTAAAAAATATAGTGATTTTAACCATTTTTTATATTAAATTAAGAAATTTAAGGTGGAGCTACCTCAACTGGGCCAAAAAGTAAAACTTGAATCTTTTCAAGACTAGCTTATACAACTGGGGTTAAAAAGTACACAGCTGTTTAGAGGAGATTAAAATATATATATATAAATGCAAAGTTTCAGACGGTTTCTTAATTTTTTTATTTAAGTGAGATTTGGTGCTGAATTGTACTTTTTAAAAGAGGAAACAGTCAATTTGTGATAGCATGCTCTTTATAGCGTCCTATGACACCATATGTTAAAACAGATTAATTCTTAGTGCCACATTGGTGAGCGCCACTCCTATTGGACGCTTAGAAGCTTAGTAGATTTTGTAATGAGCGCATTTTGCACAACAGAAATACCTTCATTACAAAATAAAATCACTAGTAAAACATTGTATTGTTGAAACACAAATAGCAAAGCTCATACTATGATAAGGAATAAGGCTAGCATAGTAAACATGGTTTTTTGAATGGCTGTATTATAGGGAGTAGTACTATAAAAGTGGTGCTAATTTAAGTTGATTTATTATTTGAGTCTTAAATTAATACCATACTTTATTCCCAATTAAAAAGGAAAAGACTTGGATTCATCACATAAAAGTATGATTGTATAGACAAACAAAATCAAAGATAGCGCCACTGCACTGTTTTGATTAAAGCCTAGTTGCCGCAGCGCTGCTTTTCAGTGGGTTGGATTTTGTCATTACAATTATAAATCTACTACTGATCCAAAATAACTTTTTTCAATTATCTTATTGAGACTAGTGCTTAGAAATATGATTAATAATTAGATTAACATTTTGGGGATTCAAAAATGGTGCCTCAGCGGTGCTTGATATAAAAGTAAAGTGGCGCTATGGCATCCAAAATATTTGCAAGGCAGCGCTGCGGCACCTGGAGCTTTTTTTAGGTGGCGCAGTGGCACTTTATGCATAATAGAGACAGTGTGGCGGTGCATGTCATTGGGTATTCTACAGTAATGATCCAAAATCTACTGCCAATTGAATATATATATATATATTATATTATAAATTTATGACAATGAGGTTGCAGTAATTATATTCTGTGAGCTCTGTCATAATTGGCATCATTGATTTTATACTGCTAATTTATGGAGTTAGCTGCTGTAATCCTAATCTGTGGGCTCTGTCATAATTGGCCTCATTGCTTGGGAAAATTTCTAACATATCCCCCCACTTGAACAAACACTACTTTCTTTCTTCATTAGATGAATCCCAACTCCAGCAGCAACAGCAACAGCAATATGCGCCAAGCCTACAACAAAATTGATGGCTTCAATGGACAAAGCGGAGCGGTGCGCTTTTCAAAAAATACTGCACTCAGTTTGTATTGGTTTCTTGAATCAACTTTAGGCCAGTGACTCTAAATTTTGCAAACAGGACTGCACAACCAGAGTGGCTGGATCTGAGCGCAGTACTGCGCCAAACTCCAGCGCTGGAGATTTCCCTGATGAGGACTCCATGTTTGAGGAGCCTCTTCCTATCAGCAGTGCGCCTCCCAGTGGTAATCCTTCTGTAACAGAAATCACTGGATAATATGAAGCCGTTTCTAAATGATGGGGAATTACCACCCAGATCCACATAGAATTGATGATTAACCACCAATGCAACTTTAAATATCTTTTTGTGAAATTTCCAATTGAAACTCCAGGATTAAGTAGAACAATCAATCCTAACCAGAGTAAACCAAGATAATTGACCTGGGAAAGCATTGATGCATCTTCAGCGTAGAATTCTGGGCATTGAAAAGTGACACAATTTTCATTTTCCAGAATGGGGGGAGGAGCTACAAAATTGGCTGGCATGAAATTAACATTTTGCGGCGCCAACAACAAAGTTCCAGATGCTGGGCCCCATCTTCCTGAAATGATTCTGTTCAGAATCAGATTATATGGGATATACTGCAACAACCTGAGTACAGAATGCATTTTTAAAATTTAAAATTAGAACTTGGGATAATTGATTTTTATTGAGTAAATTTAGAAGGACTCAACTCTTAGAGTTGAAACAGGGAAAATTATTCAATATATATCAGAAAAATTGACTAAGCAATACCACCTGAGTCTTGATCTCCTATTCCTTTGGCATCTTCAAGTAAGTATCTAGTCCAGGTTGCAAAGAACCCTTGTGTGACCAGTTTCTTACAACCATGCTGATTAATGAGCTTATATTGGGTGACCCTCATATTACGTCAATTTATCAACATCAGTTTACAAGGGGGAGCTGGTTTCAGCTGGCATACTGGAGCAGCCGTGACCCATTTTTGATTAACTGTTTGGTTTAAATCTGTTAACTCAGTCAATTTTGATACAGGGTTTCCGGCCTTCCGTGCCTTCTTACTTGGACAGACAATACCTGGCATTATGAAACTTAACGCGACACCTTCTGGTGCTCAACACCCTTTTCCTCAACACCTTCCTTCCACTGGCATGCCTCCCCCTACCCCATCTGCTATGCTTTGCACCTGCCGCAACTCTGACAATGTAGTGGTGGACTACCCCAAACTTTTTAGCAAGTTTGGGATCTGCCACCATGAGGAGACAATGTACAGCTTTGTACAGGCACTGCATTCTAATGAGGATGCAATGATCCCAATTTGGGCAGGGGAGTTATACCACAGCCAATAAAATGCCTCCTGTTTGGCTGCAGAGGTGTGTCTAGGGCTGCAGTCAGCTACCTTAGCCCCCAGTGAGATTTCTGCCCAACATGCTCATACCATTGCCATCCGCAATGAGTATATTGACAAGGTAGCTTGGGTTGGGGCTCTTGAGCTTGCCGCTGACCCCTCCTTCCATCAAACCTTGGACTTGCCCGTCCAAGTCAATACCAACTGTTGCTTCTCTGCCACATTTAAGGTGTATCTTCAAGCTGTTACCACTGGCAATGCTTCCATTTACCTTTCTTTGGCTGCCGCAACTTGCCACTTTATGTGGTATCCTCCTGAGAGTTACCAGCCTGGACAGCCTGGGTATGCTGGTTGTTGCTTGGAGCATTGCTGCTTCCTGGCTTACCAGCTCTGCGTCCCCCTACCCATATCCTATTCCTACATGGAAGATGCATTGATGGACTGCTTCACCATAGGTGCTGCATTATCTGCTTGTGGTGGCTGGGGCCAGTTGGTGCCAGTCAGTCAAATCCGCCTTCCCCTTTGCAACTGGTTGTCAATGTCCCGCAACTCCCAGTTGGCCTGGGCCCAAATGCTGGTGATCCTGGCTCACGTGCACCAGCGCCTGGACAACAACCACTATATGATCCCTACCCACAAGCACACAGTGATCACTATTCAGCACCCTGCCAAGCATCCCCACCCTGCCAACTGTCAGGCCTTTCCTCCTGCTATGTCTTCCTCTCATCAGCGTAGAGGTGCCCCCAACATAAGGGATCAATCCCAATGAGCCTGCCTTTTCCTTTTCTTGCAATAAACTTGCTTTTGCTTATCCTCTTTTTTATTGTTTCTATTATTTTTTAGTTCTTATTTTTTATTATATTAAGATTTTAATTATTGTAGTTGTCTTCTAATTTTAGTGCTTATAGAAATATTATTGATGTTGAGCAACTTGGGTTATTGCTGGTATGTTCAAAGCTACAGATAGATGTTAGCCTTACCAATGTACTCTACCTAATCCTATGCAAGAGCACTACAGACTACAATATAATAGAACTTTGAAGATAATTATGTTTATTGAAACTGGAGTACAATCTAGCCAGTGGCTGCAATCTATCCAGGTGTAATTAAGAGCTTGTTTTTATCCCTTCAGGTGTCTGTATCAATATATGCTGCAACAACCCTCTTTCTTGTCCTTTCAAAAGTTCTCAGGGGCTACCTTTGCAATAGGTCTATCTTTTCTGGCTGCACCTATCCTGATTGGTTGTCCTTGGTACATGTGCTGCTACTGGCCTTAGCAAGGCGTACATGGCACTTCAGCTACAGCCTACGCTCTTCTTGAACTAGCCTACTATCATTTATTGATTGGCTGTATCTTACACAACTATTATTGCTCTGGGAGACTACGCCGTATTTAGTTGACGCTTATAAATGGTCATCAATCTGTCCTCTTACATTGGAAGGTAGAATTCTGGTATTCCATTTGCAGGACTTAATCAGTGATCCTTTTCTGGCTGGCGAGCCTTCTGCTTATTAATGCAACAGGTTGAATTGGGGATTATACGCTGTATAATAGCAGACTTGATCCAACATCAACTTGTGGATTATCTGCTATGTAATGCTGGCCCAAACCAATAAGAAACCCAATTATACGCTGTGTAATGCTGATCTGAACTTGGTATTTCCTAGTTGTTTGCATACCAATTGTTTGATATGCTCATATACGCCCATCAGGCTGCGTGGGGCTGAGTTGATATAACGTCCAGTAGGATGGAATGAGCAATATACAATTGATGATTTCAAGATTACATGCTGTGTAATCAATGATAAACACTATATTGGCTAACATTTATACAGTGTATAATTAATATATCAATTATAATAAGCTACTAATGTATGGTGTCTTATCAATACACATTGAAATGATGATCTAGTGATAATAAAGTGTATAATTGTTGTATCTATCATAATAAACTAACAATAAAACGGCGTATAACTGCCATATCAATTATAATAAACTATTGATTATATGGTGTATAATTACTACACTTAATTAATTGATAGCCTAGTGATAATACAGCGTGTAACTAATAAAAATCTGTGCGCAATGATTAGCCTGATCATTTGTGGCCAATCAGCATAATCTCACAATTGATTAGCAGAGTTTTTATGTTGATGATTTAAATCTTGCGCTGCCGCGGCACTAAATATAAAAGTAAGGCGCCGCCGCGGCATAAAAGATATTTGCAAGGCGGGGCAGCGGCGCCCAAGACTTTCCCAAGTTGGTGTCACAGTGCTTTTTAATTGTTTAAGGCAGCGCGGCGGCGCTTAAAGCTGGGTAGTTTTGCAATAGAATTTGCAGAGTTTTGGTAACCTTATTTTGATAACAGACTTTTATTTTGATTTGAGATAGTGTTTTTGTGATGCAGCTTTTTGAGATGCTGTATTAGAAACCAATATGTAAAAATAACTATTTAATAATTTTTATTAAGTTTTTTTTTTAATTTTGCTAATGTGAATCCTGACGTCATCTCAAAAAATTTTGAGATGGCATCTTTTGAGATGGCATTTTTTAGATGGAGTATTTCACCAATTTAAGGCCTTCCACCATGGTTTTATGGACATTTAATATGTGTTTGATGGTTGTTTTGGATGTGTCTGGCATATTGGCCATGAGTGCCTTGGCGGACACCTTTTTGATTTTTTCCCCTGTAAGGACAGCAGCCTTCACTTTTGCCTTGACCTTGCAGTCAACATATTTAACTTGGCAATTGCCAAGTTGAGGTCTTTTAGTAGTTTTTCAAGTTCTCTCATATGATTTTTTTACTAACCTTTCCATATGTTTTTATAGCTTTCACCCCAATAAAATCTGTGTTATTCTGATATTTTTGCCTTCTTGTTTATCCTTTTTTGTTTCCCATTTACTACAATATCCCATCTTTTACCCATTGTATATATGTTTTACGCTTAACTCTATGTGTTGTTTGCTTTGTGTTGGCATTTTTTCCTTAATTGCCATATTATTTTTGGCACTTTGCATTTCCCCGTATGAAAATATTAACAACAATTTAGTGGTTGTCAAAATTTGAATTAGAAAATTATAGGTTAATTGTGTTTAGATAAAGTTGTTACTGATCCAAATTCAAAACCTTAATAATAAACTTTAAGCCAATCAGGAGCCAAGTGATAAAGTAATTGTTGTGACATAAAGGGTCATTCAATAATTTTTTGATGCATGTGCACTAATTAATATGATTGGCTGGTTGTTTTGCCATTGTGCGCCATTGCTGCTGTGGCAAGTTGTTGGTGGACTAGTGCCCAATCAGCCGCTGGGTTAGCACTAGTTTATCAACAACTTGCCACAGCAGCAATGGCACTCAATGGAAAAATAACCAGCCAATCATATTAATTAGTGCACAAGCATCAAAGAATCATTGAATGTCCCTTTATGTCACAACAATCACTTTATCACTTGGCTCCTGATTGGCTTAAAGTTTATCATTAAGGTTTGGAATTCAGATCAGTAACAACTTTATCTAAAAAAAGTTAACCTATAATTTTCTAATTCAAATTTAGCTGATCACCAAATTGTTGTTAATATTTTCACAAGGGGCAATGCAAAGTGCTTAAAATAACTGTGTTCTGGATCTAGATACACAATATAGTAAATAAATGATTTTATAGAAATAAGCTGAAAATAAAGAATATAGCCAACTATAAACAAAGAGAACATGAACAATTGAAAATTAAAATAAAGATAATATAAATAGAAAATGTTTGGCAACAGGGGGTTTATTGGGGGTGGGGAAGAGTGATGCCTAGTAGGCAGAATAGCACAGGAATGAAGACGTAGAGGCAGTGCTGGCCTGGGGGGTCTGGGATTGGGTGGGTGGGGCTGGAAGGTGGGGGTGGGGTGGAGGGGGTAGGGTTAGGAGGATTTTGCGTGATGGCTGCCATATGGGTCATTATTTGTTAGATTAATCTGTTTCCTATTAACTGTGCTACTTTACACTTTAAAATTTTGTTTTGGTTTTCTTATCAATAAATTTAAATAATTGCAACAATTTTATCAAAATAAATCTTATTTAACCCTTATAATATAAAAACCTATATTAAATTAATCATTTTCTACTTACAGCTAAATTAAACTGTATTAAAAGCTAGTAACAATCTTATTTCAGATACCATTATTTCTTGAAAGCTGATTAGTAAAAAATGACATCATTCTAAAAAGAGCAACATAAAAATACAATAAAAACTGTTATGATGCTTTTTTTGGAAATTAAATTGTTGCCTAAAATCTTAGCTTTTTAAAAAATATTTAATTTAAAATACAATAATTTTTGAATCCCTCTTTTTAAAAAGAGGGCAGATAGCTTTTTTGCATATTTAATAAATAAATATTAAATGATTTTGTATTTATTTTATAAAAAAATCTAGTAAAAAGTTAAAAAAACTAAAACTAAAATTGAAACTAAACTTTTATTGAAATTTCAGTGATCTCATTTAGCATAAGTAATTTATTCTTAAGTTAGATTTTATAGAAAGTATATAATAAGAACTTATAAGAGAGTAAAATTTTTCTTTTCAGATTCTTAAGTATTTAATATTGATAAAATAGCTTTATACAACTATTTAATAAAATCATATTTTTATACTGTATGCTAGAGATAATATGTATACAAAATTCAAACATAAAAAAGAATGTATCAAAATCTTGCTTTATTTAATTAAATTTTATAAAGGTTAAAGTTTATTTAAACTAAATGGAAAATGACCTTAGTCATTGTATCTATAAAAATAAGATACAACTTTAATTATACAAGCAAATATTTATATGTGATTAAAAAATAACATTGTTATTTTGATAGATTTAAGATATATAAAGTTCATTTTTTAAGAACTGTTAAAAGTTATAATAAACTTAAGTTTATTTAAAATAAAAGGTTTTTGAGTTGGTTACTAGAAGTAAGCTAAATAATAATTTATACTTTAAATTTAGTTTACTGATTAAAATATCATACTTTAAGAGTTAATTAGCATATTTTATTTCAAGTAATAATTTCATAAGCTTACATTCAAAGCCACTTCAAGATACTAAATTGGTATTAAAATATAAAGTTTCAGCACAATTCTGAAAGCTGAGATTAAGTGCTTTCTAATGATACTAGTTTAAGCAAGATTGAAGTACTATTTGTCAAAATATCAACAGTTAACCAGAATATAAAAGGGGTAAATAAACAATGATATCAGACTTCAGGGGTGATATTGATAAATTAAGGAGATCAGTTGGGTGTCATTTGGGGATTTATGCCTGTAGTGCAAAAGCTCAGCTAACATGGTATTCAAACAGCTCAACTTTACAGAAATTTACTTTACAATCCACACCTTTACTTCTCTCTGATAACTGCACATCTATTTTCAAGCAAGAATTGCCTGAACCAAGCCAAGGAACCCAATCACTATTATTATGGAACCTATCAAGTTTGTACCTCAGATGACACCCTTCTTCTCACTGGGGACTTCTACTAAGAGAGAAAGAATCTCTATGCTTAAACAAGCATTCCTTTTTACTGCTGACAATGATCTTAACAGCTTTGTTGAGCATTTCTTACAGTAGTTTTAAAAGCTATGGCAACAAGCAAAATGAACTCAGATTTAAACAAAATCCAACTAGCAGGTTAAAATATACACTCTGTTAACAGGGATTTTTGGCGCTAATAGGCAAAATGGGTCAACACAGTAAAGAAAGACTCACACGCAAAACAAAACCATTCAAAATGCAATCCAAAATACATGGATTCACAAACAAAATGGTGTGAGTTGGCTTTTGGTGTACATATGTTTACTATGTGAATTGGTGACAAAATACACCCACACATGGTGCATCAAAACTCAATCCAAAACAAAACACAATAGGAACTCAAAAAACAAACAAAATCACTCATACAGTTTGTGCAATGGATTTTAATCAAGAATGATACCAAGGCATCTAAAATAAGACACAAGATCTGAAACATAAATTTTAAAAATATTGTGTTGGGTGCTTATATTTGGCATAAAATCCGGGAAAAAGGGTGGAAATTATTTTGGGTATTCAAAAATGGGCGTTGTAAACCAGAAATAACTAATTAAAAAAATCTATAATTGGGATATTGGGTGGGAAAACCTCTAATTAAATATCCATATTCAGATAAAAGCAAAAATTAAAATTAGGGAGTAGCTTAATGAAAAATTTATTTAGTATTTCATTAAATTTTAAAATGGAAGGAACACAACACCAGAGTACCAATGCACCCGTTGTGCGCTGCGGTTGCGGTTGCCCCCGCGGGTCAAATAATAGACTCAGTACAACACAAGTGCCTACTCGGGAGGTAGGCGGAAGAGGAGAGTTCCATAGTGACGCTGCACTGACACAGCTGGTTCAAAGAGCACAAGCTTCTAGGGTGAGGAGCATAAACCCTTGGGTCCCAAAGCTGACCCGGAAGCCAACCAAGGTCACCACTACCAAAATGGTTAGAAACAAGGAGGTAGAACTTACTTTGTATGTGTTTGACGCTGTGTACTGGCAAGAGTTGGTCCTGTCAGCCATGCTGGAGAAGGTGAAGCCTGTACTTGATACTAGCTATGAGCCATACATAAGCAATGGTAATCAGGAGGACAACAAGGAGCCCAAGTTCTTTCAAACTGATGAGGGACAACTGGTGTGCAAGAAAGTTGCAGCCTTCTACAACAAGGTGCCTATGCCCTGTGCCTTGCCCAATGCCAATGAGTCAATCCCCACTGCTAAAAAGCCCGCTCAGAAGTGCATCCCTGACATCAAACACATCATCCTGCTTAATCTAATGCGTGAATCAGGCAATTACAAGGCGGCCGCAGCCATTGTTGGGGTGGATCCCAAGTACTCCTCAAAGACCTTCAACAAGTTCCTCAACATGGGTCAAGTCCTTACCGCAGATAAATCCTTGTGCGTGTCAACCATGCTCACAAAGGAGCACAAATGGGCAATCCGCCAGTGGATAACCCAAGATTGCCATCTTGAACTGGCAAATATACAGGCCATGGTCAAGTCTGCTTTTGGGGTTGAGGCCTCAATTTCCTTCTATTATCATTTGGTCAAGGGAATGCAATTTTCCTGGAAAAAACTTGGGGTATCCCCATAAAAATTGGAACAGCCCAGCCAATATTGAGACCCAGAGAAAATATGCAGAGGTGTATACTGCCCTAAAAGACAAGGGGATGGTCAAATTTTACTACATCAGCAAATCAGCATTTGCCTCGTCAATGCGCAATGAGTATGGGTATGTCCCCAGAGGCTCCAATGACGGGATGGCTTGGCGTGCTGCAGTCCGCGCCACAGCCTATTCAATGGTGGCTCTCCTTGGTCCAAAGGGGGTTGAGCTCTACCAAATGATATTGGGATCCCACAATATCCAGACCTTCCTATCATTCCTCCAATTGGTCCAGGAGCACCTGAGGCGCACAAGCCCGGGCTTCACCAACATAATTGTCCTGGACAACGTTGGTCTCCACAAGGTGGCGGATATTCTTGAAGAATTTCCATCAATCAACACAAGCATTGCAGTGAGCCCCCAGCAATTGGCCACGGCAAATATGCGCCTTCTCTTTCTCCCTGCCTATTTGCCCTTCCTAAATCCCATTGAGGAAGTCTTTGGGTGGCTCAAGCAAGTTGTCAAGCGAGGAACCCCAACTGGGACAGAGGACCTTTTTGATTTGCTGCAGGCCGGTATCCATACCCTCCCAGCTGAGACTGTGGCCAAATTCTATGGCCACGCTGATTTTTTCATCCCCGCGTGCCTTGCAAATCAGCCAATCAATTAAAGGCTTAGCTTATCCCACTTTTTTATATATCCTCTAATTTACTAATCAAGATTCATTAACTAACATTTTATATTTAGATGTTTCCAAGCCCGCAATCACATTCATCAGCACCATCAATGAAGGTTAGTGATTTATTTATTCATAATCATTTTTATTATTGCATCCAAGGGTATCCCAAACGCTTGATAATGGATTTATGCAAACACATCAATATCATTTTTTGCAAATAAATATAAAAAGAAAACTAAAAAAATGTGAATCATACAAATTAGAAGTAGATTTTATTGACATATATTATATGCTTTTATTAAAACCTTCCCTGGAATTTATTTTGTAAGTAATGTTTGCTAAAATATTATTTTATAAAATTATTAATTATAATAAAAATAATCTAAAGGGTAAATATATTTATTGGAATAGAGGATATATTAGGAGCACCTATAATGGGTTTGGCGGTATGTACCCACACCGCGATGGAGGTGGCGCACAACCTCCACCACCACACTGTGGACAGTGGATACACCCTGGTTAAAATACTCCCGCCTGCTGATGAAAGGCAGAATGGTTAGGTGGGAGTAAAGCAGCAGCTTCTCAGGCGGGAATGCAAACCCGTAGATTCCAGCCAGGACCAGGGCATCCTGGATAACATGGTCCACTGAGTCATATCTGGGGGGGACCTTCTTCCCGTTGAGAGCAAGCTGGGCCTTGTCAATCCCCAGAAGGACCCCGTCCAGGTCCTCCACGCTGGCGCTCATTCCAAAGTAAAACAGGAACCCCAGGTAAACAACAAGGTGAAGCCTTTGCCCAGCAAAGGCTTCCATAAACTCGCATAATTTATTGTAGAATCTCCACTTATTTTTTTCTCATGTTTAGTTTTGCCAAAGGTAAGATCCATAGCTTCTGGGACCCCTGTCTTGTTGGCACTCCAGGCCAGCCCAAAGTCTGCCAGGAGGATTTTTGACTTCTTCACAGCTGTTGCATCTGCAACAGCCAGTTTTTCTACCATGCGCCTGAAGTTCTCCAGCAAGTAGGACAGGGTGTGCTCCACTGGGAAGCAGAAGCAAGCAGCCGCATGAGCCCGGCCCATCTCCGGTATATTCTTGAATGGGAGCGTTGCCAGGACGTCCCAAATAAGCTCAATGGGGTTTACACAGTAAACTCCACTGAGGTTAACCGGGTCCAGGCGGACCAGTTGAGCATCCTTGTAGGCAGTAACTGCCCACTCAGATGCCCCCTCTTCATGCATCAGCCCAGCCAATGCCTCCCTGGACATTGGGAATGCACTGTGAATCCTATCTTTGAGCTCCTGCAAGACAGGGGGGACAGGAAAAGCTGCTTTGCCACGTGAGTGGCAAAATTTGAGTAGAAGATGGGGGGAACAAAAGGAACCAGGACCTGGCGGAGTTTGCCATCAACATCTTCTAAAAAAAGAAAAGTATTTATGAATTTTTATTAAATTTATTTTCTTAGGTTACCTTATTGGGTTTCTTCTTTGCCGGCGGCTTTGGCAGGCTTTGCCATCCTTGGCGCAAGCAGTTGTGCAGGCGTCTCAGTGTCCTCCTTGCGGGCCCTCTTGGCAGGTTTGAGATGTGCATACATCTCAGGGTCCTCTGTCCAGACAGATGGCGCAGAGAGGGCAAAGGACTTGAATTACAAGCCATCCACAACTGTCTTCTGGATGTTGAGTAGGCGCTCTATTGTCTTCTTAGGTGTGTCTGGTATTTTGGTCATGAGTGACTTGGCGGACACCTTTTCAATTTTGTCCCCTTCAAGGACAGCAGACTTCACCTTTTCCTTGACATTGTGGTCAATTTCTTTGATTTTGGCAATTGCCAAGTCAAGGTCTTTTAGATGTTTTTCCAATTCTCTCATTGATTTTTTACTAACCTTTTCATATGTTTTTATAGCTCTTGCCCCAATAAATTCTGTATTATTTTGATACAATTGCCTCTTTGTTTATTCCTTTTTTTCCCATTTACTACATTATCCCATCTTTTTACCCATTTTGTATATGTTTTACATACATCTCAATATGTGTCGTTTGCTTTGTGTGGCATTGTTTCCTTGGTTACCATATTATTTTTGGCGCTTGACACAGCCCCTTGTGAAAATATTAACAACGACTTGGTGATCAACTGAATTTGAATTAGAAAATTATAGTGTTAATTGTATTTAGATAAAGTTGTTACTGATCCGAATTCAAAACCTTAATGATAAACTTTAAGCCAATCAGGAGCCAAGTGATAAAGTAATTGTTGTGACATAAAGGGTCATTCAATAATTCTTTGGTACATGTGCGCTAATTAATATGATTGGCTGGATGTTTTGCCATTGTATGCCATTGCCGCTGTGGCAAGTTGTTGATGGACTAGTGTTAACTCAGCGGAAGATTGGGCACTAGTCCATCAACAACTTGCCACAGTGGCAATGGCGTACAATGGCAAAACATCCAGCCAATCATATTAATTAGCGCACATGCACCAAAGAATTATTGAATGTCCCTTTATGTCACAACAATCAATTTTATCACTTGGCTCCTGATTGGCTTAAAGTTTATCATTAAGGTTTTGAATTTGGATCAGTAACAACTTTATCTAAAAACAGTTAACACTATAATTTTCTAATTCAAATTTAGCTGATCATCAAATTATTGTTAATGTTTTCACAAGGGGCTGTATAAAGAGCTAAAAATAACTGTGTTCAGAGTCTAGATACACACCATAGTAAATATATGATTTTATAGAAATAAGCTGAACATAAAAAATAAAACCAACTATAAACAAAGAGAACATGAACAATTGAAATTCAAATAAAGAACATATAAACATAAAATGTTTGGTGACAGGGAGTTTATTGAGGCAGGGGAGCGTGATGCCTAGGAGGCAGAATAACGCGGGAAGGAAGACATAGAGGCAGTGCTGGCCTGGGGGGATTGGGTGGGTTGGGCTTGCGGGTTAGGGGTGTTGGTGGTGGGGGTGGAGGCAGGAGGATTTTGCGTGATGGCTGCCATATACCGCTTGTTGTACTCCTCATCAGTCATTAGCTGGATGGGCTGGTAAGTGGCAGTGGCCCAAGGTGGAAGGTGCTTATTCTTACGTGATTGACTGCCCATGTTCACATGAAAAACCATTTGTGCAAACAAGTCAGCCACCATTTGGCAACCAAAGAGAACATTGTGATCAAGGACCCCAAGATAGAGGTTGTTGAAAGCCTTAGGGCGGCGCTCCTGTAGTGTATCTTTAATGTTAAAGAAGACAACATCTCCCAGATGGACGTCAGCGTGGCCGGCTGGGTACACGCATGCTTGGTGCCCGCGTCCCTGGATGGTCTCAAGGGCAGTGGAGCTACCCTCCATCTGGTGGCTCAAGAAAACCCAATGCTTTGAATTTGAGCCATCCCAGGAGTCGAGCAATCCACCGAGGATGTGGCTGTATGAGTACCCATTGACAAAATCAGGGGTTTTCTAATAATAGACAAAACCCTTGGTCAACACAGCCAGAAATGCACCAATGAACGTCCTCTTTTTGACCTTCTTCCTTCTGTTCTTGGTGATGGCTTTTCCCATCTCACCAAAGTCATCAAAAGCTAACAATAGCTTGTAGTAGGAGATGAAAATGTCATCATCTGACAGACTAGTCAGGCATCAGATCAGGGTGGATTCAATGGCAGAATCATACGGGGAATCCTCAGCGCCACCCCATTAGTTGCTGGCAAAATTGGTAAGAACCTGTACAAAAGCTACCTTCCTGTACATCCAGAGCTGCACCATGCGTCTCAGACACCCAAATGCCATGGTGAGCAAGTTGCTTCTGGACCTGGGTCAAGGGAAGCTTGGGGTCCCGCTGGAGGAGGTCAATCATGATTGGGTATGCCTCAGTTATCTGGGACTCTTGGGCCTTCTTGGGCTTCTTGGCCGCCCCAATCCAATCTGATTCCCCCCTGTTCATCATGCTGTTGAATTCCTGCATGACAGTAGCTCAGGTAAATTGCAATTGGTCAGCAATCTGATCCCAGGACAGACCCTGCAGGTTAAGTGCCACAATTTCCTGAAGAATTTGGGCAGTGATTATTCTGTGTTTGGGGCGCTGGGCAAGGGGGAGCTGAAGCCTGATTGGCTGAGGGAGGGGCAGGTTGGGCGATGGCAGGAAGTTGTTCCAAACCAGTGTTTCCATTCTGATTGTTGGGTTGGTTGGCAGCTTGTGCAGGGGTGGGTAAGGGAGCAGTGGCAGAGCTAGACACTAAGTGACTCTCAAACAAGTCAAAGTCATAAGGGTCGGTGGTCAGGTACAGGTCAGCTTCCTTGTTACCCGCCTCAAAGGCTTGGGTGTAAACAGGTGCCTCCACATCCTGAGTCTTGCCTCCATTGAAGCTGGCTTGGCTGCTGCTGGCTTGGCTTCTGGTGCTGTTGAAAATATTGCTGTTGAAAACCATATTGAAAAAAAACCTAGGATAAAATCACTAGAAGTAGAAATTTTAAAATTCAATAATTTATTTTTATTGTAATCTCAAGTCCATATTTGAAAGGTTCTCAAAACCATTCTATACAAATCTGGAGCCATGAAAATGAATAAAATGCCTCTGTTCCTAAATTGGATAGCTGTTAATTGGCTGTTATACTGTTGCTTTTTTATTTTAGGCTGCTCATACTACACATCTTGTGTGAGTTCATTTTGTTTTGTGTTTGTGTAATCTTGCTTCTAGATTACTCAGATTTTGTTTCATTTTGATCCTTCTGTTGGTGTCCTATATGAATCCTGATTGGATTATAATATACTCCGGAATAGCATCCATTCATTTCACTTGTTGTGTCAGTTCATTTTGTTTGTGGGTTGAACTACACCACTTGATGTTTGATATAATTTTTTATAATGGGCAAGTGAAATTTTGTTTTTGGTTTGACATTTCATTTATCAACCAACAATATTTAAATTATTTGAATCCTGAATCTCGCGCAACTTGGATTTTGTTTAAATCTGAGTTCATTTTGCTTGTTGCCATAGCTTTTAAAACTACTGTATTAAAAACAGAGTTTGGAAAAAGTACCTTCTTACCCGTCATACAAAATTCTAAGACAGATGATTTCCTTAACAACCTAAAGGAATTGATGTCAGAGTCCCCTGCCAAGTGCCTTCCTTCCCTAAGAGCATTGGTTACATTAAGCTACAGTTTGAAAGAGCTTTGGGATTGTGGATTTAAAATGACAAAAAATGAGTATTCATATTCTAAAAAAATAAATAATTCTAAAAAAGTATCATTAAATTCAAAAAATAAAAAAGGAAAAAATGATTCAGTAATGAAAGAAAACATAAAAAATATTTTAAAGAATATATTAAAAATTCATTTCCAACCAGCCAATTCACTAAAAAATCCCCTGGGTTAATTTATGAAGAATTACAAAAAGAATTGAGTGAATACTCAACTAAAATAAAGTACTCATTATTGAAAACAAAAAAGAAATTTAAGAAGATTTGAAAATAAAAAACAATATTTCTATTTTAATTTCCACTTTATATAAGTTAATTCCTAATAATATAATTAAAAGCAAAAAAACAAACTGATATGTGTAACACTTGCAACTTGAAAAATCATTAGAAATGAAGAAAAAGGATTTGAGTATAAAGAAGTTGCCATTGACTAAATTTATTAAAGAAATTTGGAATCTATTGACCTACATGGAAAGTTTTATAAGAATCAAAATAAAGAATATGTTAGTGATATAAATAATCTTGATGATAATTCATGTGTTATAGTAATATACTATAAAGAAAACTTTAAAATAGGTGTGGGTCCTATAGAGATAAATAATTGTTTTTATGAGAAAATACCTATTTCTTTATTAGGATTTACAATTGCTTTTAAAGAAAATGAGAAAATTAAATATGAGTATCATGTTTTTTTATCTGAAATTTTATCTCATGACTCTTTGTTTTCAGGTCAGTGTTTGATAAGTCTGCTTAAAAATAATAAATTTAAGAATATTAAAAATATTAAAGTTTGGACTGATAATGGTAATCATTTCAGATCTTATGAATTCTTATATTACCTTTTTAAAGAGGTACCTAAAATTATAAAAGGAATCATTAAGTTTAATAGATTTGTTGAGTGTCATGGCAAAAGTATTGTTGATGTCATTTTGGTGTATTATCAAAAATATTCAAACAAAAGGAAAATGAGATGTATATAAAAATTATAAATGATCTCAAAATGTTTTTTGAGAGAGAGGAAGAAAGAAAAGGTTTATATGAGTCACCTGTAAATAATTCAGATGTTTCCCAAAAAACCTTTTTTTACATCTATGATAGAAAATCTAGGCCTAAAAAAAGCTGGCTTGAAGTCAAAGAATTTTATGTTAATCTTTCATATTTAATGAAAGATGGTGAGCTTTATGTTTCACCTTTGGTATTTGAGGATTTTAAGGAGTACTCCAAAATAAATTATTGTGAAAAGTTCTGCACAGATGACAGAGAAACAAAGAGAGATGATATTACTAAAGGATTAGTAGGACATGTTCATGAAGTTGGACACATAACAAAAACTTATATTTCACATAGGGTAAATAGTCTTTTAAATACAACAACTTTTTTTTCTAAAAATAACTAAGAAATTAATTATATGAGCCAAAGATAGGGTAATAGCAATTATAGCTTTTGGGCTGCTATTACTCTCCCATGCAACTCATATATTTGATTCTTGGCTTATTAAAAAAGAAAAAAGGGTTTTAGCAAAAAAATACAGTTAATATAAAATAAGATTTTTTATTATTTGTATATTTTACACTCTTAAACTTTTCTTCAGTAAACTAAGCATTATATTAATGTTCAAAAAACATAAGTTTAAAACTTAAATGATACCAAAGAAGTTAAAAGGCTTTGAAATGCTTAAGCTGGCACCTTGGCTTAAACTAACAAATAATGACCCATATACTGCTTGTCATATTCCTCATCTGACATTGCCTTGATTGGCTGATAGGTGGCTATGGCACAGGGTGGGAGGTGCTTATTCTTACGTGATTGGTTACCCATATTCACATGGAAAACCATTTATGAAAACAAGTCAGCCACCATTTGATAACTAAAGAGAGAATTGTGGTCAAGAACCCCAAGATAGAGGTTGTTGAAAGCCTGAGGGCAGCGCTCCCATAGTGTATCTCCAATATTAAAGAACAAGACATCACCCAGATGGATGTCTGTATGGCCAGCAGGGTAGACTGAGTCCTGTTGCTTGCGTCCCTGGATGGCCTCAAGGGCGGTGGAACTTCCCTCCATCTGGTGGCTCAAGAAAACCTGGTGCTTGGAATTTGAGCCATCCTAGGAGTCAAGAAATTCACTGAGGATGTGGCTGTACTTGTAGCTATTGATGAAATCTGGGTTTGTTCAATAGTAGACAAAACCCTTGGCTGAAACAGCCAGAAATGCACCAATGAACAACCCCTTCTTGACCTTCTTCCTTCTATTCTTGGTGGCGGCTTTTCCTTGCTCACCAAAATTGTCAAACACAATTGATAACTTGTAGTAGGAGATTAAGATGATGTCATTTGTTAGACTAGTCAAGCATCAGACCAGGGTGGATTCATGGCATAAGCATACGGGGAATCCTTAGCACCATCCTATTGGTTGCCAGCAACATTGGTAAGAATCTGTATTAAAGCCATCTTTCTGTGCATCCAGAGCTGCACCATGCGCTTGGAAACCCATATGCTGTGGTGTGAAAGTTGTTTGTTGACCTGGGTCAAGGGAAGCTTGGGGTCCTGCTGCAATAGATCAAGCATGATTGGGTAGGCTTCTGTGATTTGGGACTTGGGGGCCTTCTTGGGCTTCTTGGCTGTCCCAATCAGATTCCCCTTATTCATCAGGTTGTTGAATTCTCACATGACTGTAGCTCAGGTAAATTACAACTGGGCGGCAATCTGGTCCCAGGACAGACCCTGTAGGTTTAGTGCCACAATTTCCTGAAGAATTTGGGGGGTGATGATTTGGCGCTTGGGGCGCTGGGCCGCGGGAGCTGAAGCCTGATTGGCTGTGGGGGGGAAGGTTGGGTGGTGGCAGGAAGTTTTTCTAAATCAAGGTTGCCATCCTACTTGGTTGGTTGGTGGGCAGCTTGTGCGGGGGTGGGTACGGGAGCAGGGGCAGAGCTAGACACTACATGACTACTGAACAAGTCAAAGCCATAAGGGTCGGGGGTCAGGTACAGGTTGGCTTCTTTGTTACCTGCCTCAAAGGCTTGGGTATAAACAGGTGCCTCCACGTTCTGAGCCTTGCCTCCATTGAAGCTGGCTTGGCTGATTCTGGCTTGATCATTGACGCTGTCAAAAATGTTGTTGCTATTGAAAACTATCTTAAAAAACCTAGGATAAAATCACTAAAAGTAGAAGTTTAAAATTTTATGATTTATTTTTATTGTAATCTCAAGTCCATATTTGGAAGGTTCTCAAAACCATTTCATACAAATCAGGAGCCATGAAAATGAATAAAATGCCTATGTTTCTAAATTATATAGCTGTTGATTGGCTGTTAAACTGTTATTTTTTTATTTTAGGCTGCTCATACTACACATCTTGTGTGACTCCATTTTATTTTGTGCTTGTGGAATCTCGCTTCTAGATTGCTCTAATTTTGTTTCATTTTAGTCCTTTTGTTGGTGTATTGTATGAATCCTGCTTGGATTATAATATACTCCGGAATAGCATCCATCCATCTCACTTGTTGCACCAGTTCATTTTGTTTGTGATTTACATTACACCGCTTGATGTTTGATATAATTTTGTATAATGGGTTAGTAAAATTTTATTTTTTGTTTGACAGTTCATTTATTAACCAAAAATATTTAAATTATTTGAATCCTGAATCTCGCACAACTTGGATTTTGTTCAAATATGAAATCATTTCATTTAAATCTGAGGTATTTTTGGTTGTTGCCATAGCTTTTAAAACTACTATATTAGGCGGTCATCCTCACCATGCACCTGTACTTCAGCAGGCGCTAATCTCTCTGTGAGCTTGTACCAATCCTGTAACAACCTAGTAAACTCATTTCCTATAAACTCCCTTCCCCTATCTGTTATTTCCAGATGACAAGTTAATCCCTCCCACTCCTCTGGGGAAGAATTACTGGTGGAAAATTTTTTACAACTTTGACAATAGGTATCTTCCTCCCCTTGGCTAGGGTAAAAGATATGGGGTAGCTCACTCTTAAGGCTTGTACTTTTGATCACTGGAAAATTTGAGCAGGGGTTGTAATAGGCCTTTATTCACAGTCAGAAGGAAGATATCATTAGAAACCTTCTGATATAATACCTAGGTAAGGGAAACAATATGGGTTTTCCAATACTTGGAGTCCTCCAACAATCTCTTGGACTCCTTTTACTTGGTCTTGGGCTCCTGCACTTCAGTCTTGGGCTCCTGTGGTCTGTTCCAGCTCAGGATTCCTTTTCTTGGTCTCTGGCTCCTTCTGTAGTCCTTGTGGCCTTTGTAATCCACTTAATCCAGTCCCTGAAGAGTCTCAGACAGCTCCCCCTTTTATAGCGCTTTGTTTCAGACCAAAATCTCACTCAGAACTCTTATTTTCTAAAGCTTAAACTATCCAGCTTTTCTTCCTCTAAAATATGTTAAACTTTAAAACTTACTTCAGCCAATAAAAGCCCTGAATTTTCTGCTTCTTCCCCTCATTTTTTAGGCTTTAACTCTCAAGTTAAAACCCTCAAAACTTTAATACCCAGATACAGTAGGTACTTTTTGCAGCAGGTATGGCAGAAAATTGGAAAATTGGAAGCCAGTCAGAGAAGTGACAATTGGATAGATGGTCATCAACCAGCGGAAGACCTTGGCATGGATGTTGTATCTCCCAAAGCTCCCTGAAAAGTAGGTCAACACATAGTACATGGAGGTGTACACCACAATGGACAGGGTGGAGTGAGGAGACACAAGGGGAGGCCAGGAACCAGTGTAGGAAGAGTTGAGCTGCCCAGGGTCATAGTGAGGATCATGACCTAGTCCTTCTGGTAATGGTCCAAAGAACTCTGATCCCTGTTGATAGCCTCCAATCCCAAGGCAAGCTGTAAGCACAGCTGTGAAGATGAGATGATTCATCTTCTTTGGATTGGAGGGGGTTGGTGTAAAGCCCCATAAAATGAGGGAGTACTTTAGCTAGGTAAGGTACCAAGTTAGAGACTTGGAATCCCGTAAGTGCCGTCAAGATGGGATAGACTGTCATCATCCATCTAAAGACTTTGGCATGTACGTTAAATTGTCTGAAATTACTGGCAAAGTACTTAAGCACGTAGAAGACAAAGGTATGGATTGCTACGTGCTGGGTGGAGCAGGGCAACACCAGCGTGGGCCAGGAGTATGTCTCAGAGGAGTTGAGCTGTGCTGGCTCCTCATAGAAGTACTTGTCAGGCAGTTTGTTGTACGGCCCATGCTGATGAGAGTGTTGGTGGCTCCCAATCCCAAGGAAGGCTTTGAGGACAGCAGAGAAGATTAAGTGGTTCATCTTCTAGTCCTGGGAAAGAGCAGACAAAGCTTAGTGTCTTTAACTTTTTGTTGTGTAAAAGTTTCTTGGGTATTGATTTATGTGATACTATTGAGGGGTAATTTCACTCAATGATAGCACAAACTACCATCAAGTGATTGAGATTTATTATATACTGTCATCCTTAGTGGGGAATGAATAGTACAAAGCATTGGACAGGGGACCCCAAACACTTGGTGTTGTCTGGAATTCCCTTTTGGGAGTGGGATGGGAGTGGCTTGTAAGCAATGAATTATTATCATTGGCATGGCATGGGATTGGAGCATCTTCAGGCACAGTAATGCATTTCAATTCAGCTTTTGCAGTTGATGCATTATTTGTAATGCTGGACTGCTTGTCAACCCCCTCCTGATTTGGTAGATTTCAAATTTGGGCAGCAGTTCCCCCTCCATTTGGGTTTGGGGAAATTGTCTTTTTGGGTTTCCCCTTTTGGCAATTTCCCCATTTTGCGGGTGGGGTGGGGGGCTGGCAGGCGTGCGCGGGCAAGCTGCCAGGCCCGGCGTGTAGCTGGCAAACGCCTGGCAGTCGGGCGTGCAGCCCGCAGATGGGGTATAAAACCCGTCTGAATTAAAAACTTTATTTTTAATTTGTTTTTCCTGGCCTTGGCTTCCCGCGGCAGTTTCACCAATAAGGGGGAACTGCTGCCATTTTTATTTTATTTTTTATAATTAATTGTACACAAAATATTATTCTGAGCCACAGTGTTGTCAGGAATATTCCTGACAGTTGGCTGGGGCAAACTAGTTAAAGTGGACTTAAGGTTTAAGTAAGATTAGCTTTATTGAGGGTATTAAACTCAATAATAGCACAAGCTATTACTGAGGAGAGGTTCCTTATTTATAGTGCTTCCCACTGTGCAAAGTTTTGCAAGTGGGAATGAAAACAAGGAATTGGAGAACCCAAAAGTTTGGAAAATGGGATTGAGAATTGGGGATTGAGAAGGTGGCCAAACTCTTGATCTTTGACAATCTGTTGGGGGTTTGGCCATTCTTGACTGGAGCCAATGATCTCTTCTGGGCATGGAGTCAGATGATGAAAACAGCTTATGTTATTTCCAAAAACTATTTTTGTCTTGAAAGGATTTGTTTGGTTGGGGTTTGGTCTCAACCATGTGACCTGGGGTTCAGGGCCCCATTGGTTTTGTGTAGAATTGTTGTTCATTTTTTGCACTTGAATTTGGCCTTCTTCTGGTGGCCAGGAATTATTTTCTAATTTTTTACCTGTTTCCAGGGACTTATTTGATTGGCTACATTGTGTGGGATTTTATGATTGGCTGGAGAGTGGGAGCTGGGACCCAGGTGGGTGGCTGGCAGCCAGCTGGGACCCAGGGAGCAAGTGGGTGGGTGGGTGGCTGGCTGGCGCCTGCCCAGATGATAAATTATTCTAGCAGTTATTAAGTTCCTTTTTTCCTCTGTTTGATTTTTATTTCCCCTAATTAAAGGGGGAAAGTCTTCATTGAATTTGGCATCTTTAACAGAAAATCCTTTTATTATTTTCTAACATTGCCATCCAGTAAGAATTTGGTTTATGTCAGGAATATTCCTGACAAAAACACTGATTAAATAACCTTTGGATTGCAGCCAAAAATACACCTCAATTCAACTGTTGTGCCAAAAAGTTTACCTGAATGACTTGCTCTTGAATATGGTTTGAACCAAAAGCTGTCTTGCTCTGGGTAAACAACTGCTCCTCTGTTTTGAACAGTTTTGCCGTGATTCCCGTCATGTTTCCCCGGCAAATCTTGAGCGCTTCTGCCTATGTTTTACTTAGGGAAATTTTGAACTGTCAATTCTTCAACGTTTCTCCAAGTTTCTCCACATTTTCTTCAACATTTTTCGCCTTCAAACTTGCCCAATGCTTGCCTCTTTGCCTCTCCTAGTTGTTCTCGGAAAAATTTGCTTATTTGCCTTCACCGTTTCTCTTTCCTGTTTCCGGCCTCTTTCTGGCTCCTTTTTACTCAATTAAAACTTAACCAATTTAAAGTTAAAACACTGTAAATAAATGCTTTCTTTCTCTTTCTTATTATTAATATGATATTTAATTCTTTTCTATCATATCCAGGTAGTATTAAATCATTATTTAGCTGCTTCTTTTCCTTAATATTTCCTCTCCTAAGACGCCAAAATCAGCAATCTGGCTTCTATATCTAGTCTGGCTAGTCCTTCTCAGTCATTTTCTAGCTTCATAGCTAGTCCTGCACTAACATATTCTGGTCCTTTAGCCAGCTCTTCAGCTTAACCAACAATCAGTCCATCTTAGTTCACAAACAGCTCATTCCAGCCTCCAAACAGCTAATTTTCATCATCAGTCCTCTGGCTACTCCTGCATCATGATCTCTGAGCCCTTCAACTTATCCTCACTAGGAACCACCTTGGTTCCACCTGCACAATGAACTATTTTGGTTCTAAACTTCAACATGAACCAACAGTCCCTCAACTAGACTTCACTGTGATCATACAGTCCTTCTTACTAGTCTTCTCTGCTGATCCCAAACTATGAACCACCTCAGTTCTTTATCTCAGTCCCCATTACCAGAGCCTGTAGACCCAGGCATGGGTCTACATTGAACTGGCGTTTGACTGGTCCCTTGCAAGTGGCAATCCACTTAGGCCATCCAACTATAGATCATCAAAGTCTATGCCATTGTTTTTACTCACCCAGGTGATTAAGTCTGGGCTTTCAGTTGCAAAGTAATCAGCTTTACTTCCAAGAGGCCTGATTACACCAAGTTCTGCAGCTGCTTCCCTGAGCAACTGCTTTGATGACACCTCTGAGCAAATCTATGCCCTCCAATGCTCACTTTGGGTTCTCCCCAAAGCTCCCATAGGGACATAAACGAGGACACCCTATCAGTCTGTTAGGTAGGATACTTGCTCACAGACTTCCTGTAAGCTTATCAGGGTACGTAGAGCCCTCAGAGCTCTTCCTCTCCCTGGCAGCCCATGCTACCCACCAGGGGTCCAAAACTTACAGTCCTGGTAGCAAGTCCCCTACCATACTGGCACACTCTTCTACCCTGGCAGCCTGTGTTAACTGCCAGGGTCTAAACACCTTCCAGCCTGAGCAGCACACGCTACCTATCAGACTGTACCACTCCCCATCCCAAGAAGCTAAGGTTCCCTGCTGAGCTATCTCATTCTTCACCCCAAGCAGCCACAGTTCCCTTCTGGGTGAAGACCTCTATACCACAGCAGCAAATATCTTCTGCTGGGTGGAGACAACATCTTCCCCTAGTAGTATTTACACCTACTAGCTAGGCCTTACCTTCCCTAGTAGCCATCATTCCCTACTAGGTCTCTACCTGCAACAAACCAACAACACATTGTCAATCTTTAGTATAGTGTCTTTATTTGAAGCCAAATCAACCCTCACCTGCAAAACCGTTTACATGTGGACCATCACAGCGCCTCTCTAGCCACATCTAGTAGAAATTATTCAATCAGGGCCACAAGGTAATACAGTAGCCTTCCCTGCAACTAACCAAGACTTGGTATGAATCCAATCCTAAGGTTAGGATTCCCTGTTGTGTATCTGTGCTACACCTCAGAACACAATAAGCGTCCAGGTCAAGCTCTCTGGGCCAATCATGGCAGGGCTCAGCCACAGCGTCATTGCTGGTCTTGACTGGCTCTGGCACAACTGTCCCTATATTGACTGGAATACATCTGTAATTACCCTCAACAGAAATGGGGTGGGTTTCCAGATTTATCCTATCAAAATGAGCAGGTTACTCCATGACATTTCATTTGTCAGACTCACAGAAATGGGTCTGTACAACTTCAAGGGGGAAGCTTGACTTTAATCAATGCTCAGTTGAAGTCATCTGCGCCAAACCACCTGCAGCCTCTCCCTTGACTACCTCACCTCCACCAGCCCTTGCTGCACTCCTTGAGGAATACAAGGACATCTTCAGTAAAACACTGGATCAACTGCCTCCTCCCCAATAAATACAACATGCTGTCCAATTGCAAGGGTCACTGCCCAAGGTACATCTTCTTTATTGTCTGACGCCCAAGGAAGACAAGAATCTTTGTCAACACCTTGTGGACGCGCTCAATAAGGGATTCATTTGCCCTCTCTCTTGCCAAATGGGGCTGCAGTCTACTTTGTAGCCAAGAAAGATGGGTCCCTTCAATTGGTAACCAATTACCATGCTCTAAACAAGGTGACTGTCAAAAACAAATACCCCTTACCTCTAATTGACAACCTTTTTGACACGCTTGCAGGTGTGAAGGTCTTCATTAAGATCAATCTCACTACAGGGTACAATCAGGTCCACATTGCATCAGGAGATGAGGCAAAAACTGCCTTTCATACACACTATGGGTTTTTTGAGTGTTGTGTCATTAACTTTGGAATGACCAATGCTCCCTCCACCTTTGCCATGTTGATGAACAAAGCATTTGAGGATTTGATTGGAAAATGTGTTGTTGTGTACCTTGAAGATATTATTGTCTTAAGTCAAGATTAAACCACACACCTCCAACACCTCCATGCTTTCCTTTACACCCTTTGGAAAAACCAGTTAGAGGCTAAACCCTCTAAATGTGAGTTCCTCAGGTCAGAGCTCTTGTTCCTTGGGCACATCATCTCTGCCCAATAGATAAAGCCGGACCCTGCCAAAATCAAGGCAATCATAAGCATGCCACCCCCCACCAATGTGGGCCAGGTGCATACCTTCTTGGGCATGGTTGCCTATGTGCAAAATTTAATCACCAACTGCAGAAAACTAATTGCACCTCACACTGAGCTCCTAAACACAAAACAGCTCTTCCACTGAACCCCTGCCAGAGATCAAGCCTTCAAGACATTGAAGCAAAGACTTACAACTGCGCCTATATTGCAGTTCCCCAATTGGAACTGCCAATATGAACTTGAGACTGATGCCTCTGACAGAGCCATAGGAGGCGTGCTAAGGGTGGAAACTTACAAAGGTGTCTTCCTCCCTGTGGTGTACAAATCCAGGAAGATCACCAACTCAGAGCAACGCTACCCCATACATGACAATGAGTTAGCAGCAATTATGCACTGCGTTGATAAATGGCACTGTTACCTGTAAGGTGCCACCTTTCCACCCCGCTTCCTGACAGATCACAATTTGCTCCAGTACTTCAATGCACAGTCTCACTTGACGCAACGCCAGGAAGGTTGTGTCAAACGCCTGTCCCCCTACCAATTGCACATCAAATACAAATCTGGGAAGGAACTTGTCACAGCTGACGCCCTCTTCAGACTATATGTAGTGTCTATCACGGGAGACAACGGCTTAGACCCAGACTGGCCCATGCTCTACCTACGTCCTGAAGCTACCTGTTACAAAGGTCTTAATTCCGTGACTATTTTCAAGCTGAAGAACAATGAAAGCCAGTCCACCACTGATGCTGGTAACATCTGCCGCCGGGAAGAGACAGGTGAGAAGACACCTTATATTCCCACCACACAGCAAAGGGATACCTTACTACACTATCACCACACCTTGGATCACATCAGAGGATGTGACTTCTTCAGTATCATGAATTGTAAGGTTTGTTGACCTTGTATGCACCAAGATATCTTGGACCTCCTTGTAACATGTGTGTTGTGCAAAAAGAACATGTCTAAAGCTGCCCCTCCCAAGTCTGTTCTGCATATCAAAGCCATGGAGCCCTTCAAACAGTAGGCCCTCAATGTTGTTGGACCTCTCCCTGAAGACAGGCTAGGAAATAAGTACATCATTACAGCCATCAATTACTTCCCTGTTGTCCAGTAGCATGGGCAACCACTAATCATACCATCACCACCATCACCGGCTTCATTGGCAAATAAATTGTGGCCTGCTTTGGGCGGCCCAAACGTCTTATCACGGATGGTGGACCCAAGCTTGTAGGGCATGTCATGAAGGTGTACTGCGCCAATAATGCCCTTCAAAGAATAGTCACAACTCCCTACCATCCTGAAGCCAATGGACACATAGAGCGCCTAAATGATTCACTGGTTCAACTGATTGCCAAGCTCTCACAGGAGCACCCCAATACTGTGTGGACTGAACACATGTTCATTGCCCTACTTATCTTACAAGCAAGAATAGTCAGGGGCACTGGGTTCAGCTCCAGAGCCTTGGCTTTTGGAACCCCTGACAACTTGACAGGGTAGAACAAGGGAAATTATGATCCACAGTTCCCGGAAAGCCTTCCTTGTCAACCACTCCCTCCCTGAGCCAGTGGCATGCTAAAGCCTGAGGCATTGAACACAAGAAAATTGAGGGGGGAAACACCTTGAGACAAGATACACTGTAGGTAATACTTTCTATGCCCTCAACCCTAATTCAGCCAAATTAGAACCCAAACACCTGGGACCCTTCAAAATAGCTGTGGTCTATGACAACCACACCTACCAACTTGAAGATGCTCAATGAGACACCAAAAAGCTTCACCACAATTGCTTGCACCCCTGTCGTGCCATCCCCACACAAAATTTGTTTGTGCAGACCTTCCCAGATATCCTGCAAACTCTGATCCTGGTCTCTGACAACAAGCAGGGGGAAAGGGGATGTTGTAACTGAGTTTCCCTCCCCACCTACCAATGTATCTTACAATACACAGGGGGCGCTCAATGAGTTGCCCATGACGTATCTAACAACATAGACCAATCTGATGGCAATATCAAACTGTGGGCACTTTATCCTAATTAGGAGTGCTGCCAATTTGACCTGTTGATCCCTGCACAAGTTATTCCTCAGCTTCAAACCTTACATAGAACTCCCCACTATGCCACCCCCTTGTGGCCTTGTGGCTTTCCCCATATAGTATATTAATCACAATATTCTACAATAATCAATACCTTATTCTATTCATTTATGTCCTTTCTATTGGACTGTTGTCTTCCCCAATCAAATACTGGACTCTAATTAATTCAGTTGCAACAGAGGGGTCATCAAATTTCATGTGACTTGGTGCTCTGTCTTAAATGTCTTTATATATGGTGATATATTGGCCAATAGTTCCTGAAATCTTGAGCTTCTTGAGGTTTTGGGCTATCATTGTGAAATTATCTTTGAGAGCAAAGCTTTTAATGAAGGCCCTTTTGAATATGGCACAGTTTTAATTCTGGGTTGGTCTTAAACCATTCACTAAAAATTTGGCAGTGAATCCTATAACTTTAAGTGATATTTTTCCAGATTATTTAAGAATAACCAACTTGTTTGCACTTGGTTTATGTGCTTTTTAATCCAGAGGGTGGTGTTCTCTCAGAGTAAGCCATCAAAAGTGCCTATCTCTGGAGAGTAAAGGCATTATAATACTACAGGAGATATCTCAGGTGTTTTTTTTGTTTGGTTAGTTCAAGATTCCTCTTGTGATAAGATAGTTAGGCTTTTTTATAGATACTAGAACATTTTTGAATATAATGTATCCTTTGGAATGACTTGTCCTTTCTCATAGGCTCTTTATTTAGTAGGGTGTTACATTTCATGTTTTCTTTTTGATTTTAATCTTTATTAAGTTAGGTAGGCTTAGATAAACTACCTGTTATGTCACTATTAGACATATAGTAGTTTTCAAACCTGTTGAGATAAATGTATATTGTTCAGTTTAGAACGCATGAACTCAGCCTAAAAACAAAAATCAAAGTGGATCCAAATCTATTGTAATTTAATATAAATTCCTAAATTTTTGATTTTGTTTTTAGACTGAGTTCATGTGTTGCAACTGAACCAATGAGGATTCAGTATTTGGAATTGGGGAAGACAACAGTCCAATAGGAAAGGGCAGAATAAATAGAATAAGGTATTGTTTATTGTAGAATATTGTGATTAATATACTATATGGGGAAAGGCACAAGGCCACAAGGGGGTAGCATAGTGGGGAGTTCCATGTAGGGTTTGGAGCTAAGGAATAACTTGTGCAGGGATCAGCAGGTCAAATTGGCGACGCTCTTAATTAGGATGAATTTCCCGCCATTTGACGCTGCCACCAGATTCCTTCATAACGTTAGATACATCAAGGGGCGACTCATTGAGTGCCCCCTGTGTATTGTAAGATATGTTGGCAGGCAAGGTTTGAACCTCGGTTGCAACACCCCCCCTTGCCCCCTTCTTGTTGTCAGACACCAGGACTGGAGTCTGTGGAAGGTCTGGGAAGGTCTGCACAAACAACCTTTGTGTGGGGATGGCACAACAGGGGCGCAAGCAATTGTAGTGAAGCTTCTTGGTATTAACTTGGGCATCCTCAAGTTGGTAGGTGTAGTTGTCATAGACAGCAGCTACCTTGAAGGGCCCTAGGTGGTTGGGTTCTAGTTTGGTAGAATTGGGATTGAGGGTGTAGACAGGGTCATCTACAGCGTACCTGTGAGAGAGGGGGGCTAAACTAACTAAGTTTGGCTCCCATCCTGGCAAGACAAACCACCAGGATGCCGCCCAGTGAAGGACTGGAACGGCCGCTTGAAGAGGAGACCACAGGGAGGACGCAGGAGACAACCAAGGGAAATAGGCATTCAGTGCCATCAATGTCAACCCGGTGAGCAGCCAGGGGGTACAAGTGGGGGTGGACAGAAGGATTGCAGAAGCCCGCAGAGGTATTGAGTCACTCTTCTCTGAGCTGGGGGGAGGGGGCATTGGCACCTTCTTGCCCACAGGGGCGGGAGGAGCATAGTTGACTCCCTCCAAATCCAGATTGTCACAGGTCAAACTTTTCACCACAGCCTCCCCAGAATAGAGGAGGCTACCAGGCAAACTCAGGAGGATGGAGGGGGCCGCACTTGCAAGGCGCGCTGAAGAAGAGAGCTTAGACCACAGGTCTGGTGAGGTGGACCACAAGAGGAGCAAAAAGGGGCCCAAGGAAAATACAACAAATCTTAGGGCTGGGAGTATCATAGCTGAAAACTGCACAAAATTTGGAGGAGATTGAGGTAGTTTCCAGAATTGCAAGCAATAAAATTTGGGGTCACAAGGGTAATCACTGGCAAAAGGGGGACAAGAGGAGCAGCAAAGATGGGTTGGAGGACTTGGCGTTGCACTCGGGTGTCTTTAAATGGCTCAGAAGCAAAAGCAGGTTCAAAATCTAAGTGTTTTAAAGGAAAAATCAAAATAAAGTAGGTATTTATATTGAAATTGACTAAAAATTTAGACTCAAGCGTAAATATTTTCAAAGCAAAAGCAAAACCAAACACACTATACACTGAAGCCAACGTTAATGGTTCCAGAAGAGAGCCTGAGTTTGAAACGGGGGGGGTAAGGTAAGCAGTAAAGCAAATACTAACACTTCAAAATTCTAGGTAATGGAACTCCAGCAGAGGTCCAACCAGGCAGTAAATTTTTAAAATTTCAGTGTTTAAAACCTAAAACTTTTAATAATTGTGAATTGACAAGCAGGGGACTCAAAGTCCCCTGGCCTTGTTAAAAGGGGTGGGATTGGCAGAATTTGGTCACATGGCTTCCAATGTAGTATTTGATTGGGCAGAGGAGAATTTTTGCTGGCCAGGGCCAGGGGGACTGGAGGGTTCCAGTATAATTTCTGCAACTCCCTCTGATTGGCTGGAAGGTAATGCAAGCATTTCAGATCTAGTTGACTTTGTAGTTGCTGATGTGGCCCCATTTGATTGGGCATTCCTGATTGTCTTTAAAAGCGGATGATACCATGCCAATAGATAGTCCAAATTAACTAGTGTTTCTTCCCAAGCTGGAGCAACCAGAGCTGGGAGTCCTGCAGGATATGCCAACACAAATCTTTCATCCACTGTGTGAGCTAAATCATTGAGGGAATTTAGTGGTTTTGCTGGGCTTTGTGCAGTCTTTTTTGTGCAACAAGGAAATACCGTCCTATCCAAAGCCAGGGGGGCAGTGAATTTACATTATCCTTTCCTTTTTCCTGAGGCCAGATTCCTCCCTGGGGTAGCGTGGCTACCGAGAAGTTCTTGTGGGCTTTCGGAATCTTGAGCGCCAGAAGTGACTTAGGAGGCCCAAGTGCTGTGGGGTTATTCCGGTGAAACTCCTGCACCAGGTCCCAACAATTCCTGCAGTCTGAAGAGCTTACCCAGCTGTTGTCACACGAGGGATATCCTTTCCAGGATACACAATATTGAAGGGACTTGAAAATCCTACAGGAGGCTACTATGGCTTCTACCTCATACTCGGGGGATCCGTCCACTAAGGTGGCATCCGGAGTGCTGGGGAGGTCCCCCTCAAAGGGAGACAAACAACAGGCGTTGAAGGTGTTGTGGATCTGATAGGAGGGAGGAGGTCCAGCACAAACGCACTGTTGCCCTTGTCCTCCAGAACCTTAAAGGGACCCAGCCTCTTTGGAGAAAACTTCCTTGAGGGGACCTTCATTTGGATATTGGTGGCATCCAACATCACAAGCAAGCCTACTGGATACTGGGGAGCAGGCTGTCTATTCTTGTCCGCCGCTTTCTTGTACGCCTCAATAGACTTAGTCAGGGTGCTTTGGACTTTGAGATGGATGGCTTTGAGGTGAGCTGCCATGTCTGCAGCGGCTGGTACGCTTGCCTGGAGTGAGGGTCCTATCACAAATGCTGGGGAGAATCCCAGGGTAGCCTGGAATGAGGACACCCCTGTTGAGGCATGCAAAGTATTGTTGTAAGCAAACTGGGCTAGTGGGAGGTCATCAGACCAGGAATCCATTGAGGCATTAGCGTAGCAGCGCAGGTGCTGCTCCATGGTTTGGTTGACTCTTTCTGTTTGCCCATCTGACTGGGGATGGAAGGAGGTGGACCTGCAAGGCTTGATGTTTAGGATCCTCAGCAGGGACTCCCAGAACATGGATGTAAACTGAGGACCTCAGTTGCTGATGATCTCCTGTGGTAGGCCAAAGTTGGAGAAGATGTGTTTTACAAACAAATTTGCCATCCCTACGGAGTCCAGGGTGGTCAGGCATGGGATGAAGACTGAGTATTTGGTGAAGCAATCAACCACCACCATGATGGAGTCAAAGCCTCCTGACAAGGGGAGAGCCACCACAAAGTCCACCAAGATGGATGACCACGGACCTTGGGACTACTGCAGGGGGTGAAGGAGACCATTGTTCCCTGATTGGTCTGGCTTAGAGTGGGCGCAGGTGACACACTTCTTAATCCAGGGGCCTACTGCCTTGGTTATCCCAACCCAGCTGTAAGTGCGCCTGATGAGTTCAAGCAGCTTCTTAGTGCCAGGATGTCCAAACAGAGGGGGGATCATGATGTTCAGTCATGACACGCAGCTGCAATTCCTTTGGGACCCACACCTTATCATTTTGGTAAATTATCCTATCCTTGAGAGTATAGGGGCCATTGGATGCAGAGTCTGGGGACAGCTTAGCGCGGATAGACTGGCCGTCCAGCAAAGAGTGCTGGGCCGTCAGGACGTTGTACAAGAGCGTTCCAGGGAGGGCCAAGGGTGGGGATGCCGCTGGGGAGGGGGCGGGACCAATGGCCAGGAGCTGGGGGATAGGAGCTGGTACCGTGGCAGGGGTGTGGAGGGGAGGTGACCTAGGCGGCAGGAGGACTAAAGACTCTGGGATGACAGTGACTTGAGGATCCTCATCACCCCTCACTGGGTACATTGCCGGGTTGCAACTCAGCAGGTCAGGGAGGATGTTAAGTTCCCCTTTCACAAACTTGTATTTGAATTTGTAACCCGAGAGCGTCTGCATGACATGTGCCTGGCAAGGAAGTAGCTTCTGAGGCTTGCGGAAATAGCATAAGGCTTTGTGATCTGTGCAAACCACAAACTTATGTTGAGCGCCCTGCAAATGATGGCGCCAATGGGTGATGGCGTCCACCACAGCCTGCAGCTCCTTGTCAAACACTGCCCAGGAGCATTTGTTGGGGGCAAACTTCCCGGAGAAGTAAGCAACCGGAAGCTCCTGACCGTTGTGTTCTTGAAGGAGAACCGCCCCAGCAGCCACATTAGAGGCATCACAAGCTACAATGAACTGTTTGCTTGTGTCAGCGTGACACAGCACTGGGGTGGAGACAAAGACCCGTTTGATGGCCTCAAAGGCTTCCTGACATGCCAGGGTCCACACAAAGGAGGCTTTCTTGCCTGCTAGGGGGTGTAGGGGGCAGCCAGCTCAGAGATGGCGGGGGAGAACTTCTTGAGAAAGATCACCGTACCCAGGAAGCAGCGTAGTTCCTTCTGATTACGGGGGGTAGTCCACTCCCAAAGGGCCTTGGCCTTATCAGGAGAGACCGCATGGCCATCCTTCAGGACCAAGTTGCCCAGCAAGGTAACCTCAGACTTGAAGAACTCACACTTACTTGGCTTGATGAATAGCCAAGCCTTGTGAATGGCTGCCACCACAGCCACTAAGTCCTTAGCGTGCTGCTCAGGAGTGGGGGAGTGGATGAGAATGTCATCAATGTACGCCACAGCACAAGAGAAACAGAGGTCTCCCAAGGCGTCCTCAATGACACGCTGGAAGATTGTGGGAGCATTCTTCAAGCCAAAAGGCATGACCTTGAATTAGAAACAGCTGCGCCGAGTCTTGATGGCAGTAAGCCACTTGTCCCCCTCCGCCACACAAACCTGATTAAAGGCATTAACAAGGTCCAGTTTCAAAAAGACACGAGACTTGGCAATGGACTGAGCAATTGATGCTTCCAAGGGGAGGGGATAGCAGTCAGGAACAGTGACATTGTTGAGAAGGGTATAATCAACGCACGGCCAGAGGGTTCCATCCAATTTCTTAGCAAAGACCACCGGGGAGCTGACCAAGGAAGCCTTCTTGACTATCCACCCTTTTGCTAACATATCATCCAACCATGCGCCCAAAGCCTTATCCTCCAGTTCACTGAGGGGGTACATTGGGGCGTCAATCTTCACGAGGTCAACTGTTGTCTTAAAGGTCAAATTGTGGCAAGAGTGCGGAGGGAGGGCGCAGGACAGGGTAGCGTCAAAGGCGTCCTTGAAGGGAGCAAGGATGGCCGGAAGAGCAAAGGGCTTGGGAGGGGAGACTGGGGTTGCCGCAAGAGACAAGCATGACTCAGGTGGTTCCTAACCCAAGGGGAGAAGGGGGAAGGAGCCTGGGGTCCCATCCAACAAGAAGTGAAGTTCATTGGTGAGACAGTCAATCTGCACCAGGTGACGCCGCCACCACCCCACGCCCACAATTACGGGATACAGGAGATCTTCCACAGCGGAGAATTTACTCACAAACACGTGGGAGCCTGTAAAGTAACTAAGTGGGTTAGTGAGGGGGTAACTAAGAACCGGTACCTGACTGGCAGCAATCAGGCTCTGGGGAGGAGCAGGGACAAACCCAAGGACTGAGCCAGTGCCAGGTCCATAAAGTTGCCCGCAGCACCTGTATCTACCAAAACCGTAGCCTTAGCCTGGCGGTGTTTGGTATAAAAGGTTGCAGTAAAAAGAAAATAGGAAAGATCTTCTTTATTCTGCAGGGTCAGAATGGAGGCAGCAGGGTCGCAGGAAGAGACCTCAGGAATGGCAGCTGAAGCCGCAAAGACAGGGAGAGAACCTGTGGAAGTGGGCCAGTTAGGGGTCTGGCAAGGGCGGCACATCACATTGATGGCAGGCGTCTTGGGAGGCTTAGCCGTGGGGGGCTTGGCCTGGGCAGGTTTAGAGACCGGGAGGTGGGCCAGTACACCAGACTTGGGCTGATAAGCTGGCTTAGCGCCAAGTTTGCGAGCCAACGCAAATGCCTTCTTGAGGGAGGTAGGAGCCGGGTCCCACGCACTCTTGTCTGCTGAAGCAGCATCCAAGGAGTTGCGGAACATGGCCACCGCCATCTCCTTAGGGAGATCCAAGGAGGCAGCCTTCACTGCAAAACACTCAACGTGGGCGGCAAGGTCAGGGGCAAGGCCCTTGGAACAGAGAGTCTTAAAAATTACTGAGGCCTTGGAACCCAGGGCAGCTACCGCTGAGGAGACCAGTGTGAGGAGGGAGGAGGTGTCCCCAAGCTCCTGGCTTTGACAGAGGAGGGTACGCACCCAGAGGCGGGCATCTCTGTCAAGGGCATCCAAGAGGGCCACTGATCTCTGAGCGTCGGAGATGGGAGTGTCTGCGGATGCTGAGTCTGCAGAGAGGCAAAGCTGCAGCTCCCCAAGGGCGTCCAAGACCTTCTCACAGACGGCCACAGAGGGGGGAGTGCAGGGTGACACCAGGGTAATATTCACCGCTGATGCGGATGAGGAAGCTGTGGATGGAGAGACTGACTTCTCGGTGAGGCACGACTTGAAGGAAGACAGAAGTGACCACCCGGCCCACACCGAGAGGAATCCAGCAAGGAGCAATCCCAAGCTGGCTCAGATGAGGGCGAGAAGTAAGCTCCACACCCAGTAGCAAAAGGCTTCAAAGGTAGAAGAAATGGGCTTGTCAATTATGTGAGAGAGGGGGGCTAAACTAACTAAGTTTGGCTCCCATCCTGGTAAGACAAACCACCAGGATGCCGCCCAGTGAAGGACTGGAACAGCCGCTTGAAGAGGAGACCACAGGGAGGACGCAGAAGACAACCAAGGGAAATAGGCATTCAGTGCCATCAATGTCAACCCGGTGAGCAGCCAGGGGGTACAAGTGGGGGTGGACAGAAGGATTGCAGAAGCCCGTAGAGGTATTGAGTCACTCTTCTCTGAGCCAGGGGGAGGGGGCATTGGCACCTTCTTGCCCACAGGGGCAGGAGGAGCATATTCAACTCCCTCCAAATCCAGATTGTCACAGGTCAAACTCTTCACCACAGCCTCCCCAGAATAGAGGAGGCTACCAGGCAAGCTCAGGAGGCTGGAGGGGGCCGCACTTGCAAGACGCACTGAAGAAGAGAGCTTAGACCACAGGTCTGGTGAGGTGGACCACAAGAGGAGCAAAAAGGGGCCCAAGGAAAATACAACAAATCTTAGGGCTGGGAGTATCATAGCTGAAAACTGCACAAAATTTGGAGGAGATTGAGGTAGTTTCCAGAATTGCAAGCAATAAAATTTGGGGTCACAAGGGTAATCACTGGCAAAAGGGGGACAAGAGGAGCAGCAAAGATGGGTTGGAGGACTTGGCGTTGCACTCGGGTGTCTTTAAATGGCTCAGAAGCAAAAGCAGGTTCAAAATCTAAGTGTTTTAAAGGAAAAATCAAAATAAAGTAGGTATTTATATTGAAATTGACTAAAAATTTAGACTCAAGCGTAAATATTTTCAAAGCAAAAGCAAAACCAAACACACTATACACTGAAGCCAACGTTAATGGTTCCAGAAGAGAGCCTGAGTTTGAAACGGGGGGGGGTAAGGTAAGCAGTAAAGCAAATACTAACACTTCAAAATTCTAGGTAATGGAACTCCAGCAGAGGTCCAACCAGGCAGTAAATTTTTAAAATTTCAGTGTTTAAAACCTAAAACTTTTAATAATTGTGAATTGACAAGCAGGGGACTCAAAGTCCCCTGGCCTTGTTAAAAGGGGTGGGATTGGCAGAATTTGGTCACATGGCTTCCAATGTAGTATTTGATTGGGCAGAGGAGAATTTTTGCTGGCCAGGGCCAGGGGGACTGGAGGGTTCCAGTATAATTTCTGCAACTCCCTCTGATTGGCTGGAAGGTAATGCAAGCATTTCAGATCTAGTTGACTTTGTAGTTGCTGATGTGGCCCCATTTGATTGGGCATTCCTGATTGTCTTTAAAAGCGGATGATACCATGCCAATAGATAGTCCAAATTAACTAGTGTTTCTTCCCAAGCTGGAGCAACCAGAGCTGGGAGTCCTGCAGGATATGCCAACACAAATCTTTCATCCACTGTGTGAGCTAAATCATTGAGGGAATTTAGTGGTTTTGCTGGGCTTTGTGCAGTCTTTTTTGTGCAACAAGGAAATACCGTCCTATCCAAAGCCAGGGGGGCAGTGAATTTACAGTACCTAGCTTTGAGGTGCTTTGTCTCCCCTGCAATCTGCTTGTGTTTGATCTCCCGGGCTTTGGCACGCCATTGGTCCAGGGAGGGAGTTGGTACTAAGGGGGGCTTGTCAGGAACCTTGGACTGTAGTTTCCCCTGTTTAACCCCTGTCTGTAAATTCACTGCCACCTCTGGCTTTGGATTGCTCAATTTTCCCTTGTTGTACCAAGAAAGGTTCTAAAACGCCCGCCAAACCCCTTAATTCTTTAAATGATTTAGCTCACACAGTAGATGAGAGGTTTGTGCTGGCCTACCCTGCGGAACCTCTGCCTTTGGTTGCTCCCTCCTGGGAAGAAACACTGGTTAATTTGGACTACTTATTAGCTTGGTATTGCCCACTTCTAAAAACCATTAGATCTGGCCAATCAGAGGCCGCCACATTGGCACTGAGCAACACAAGTGAATTCCAAATGACCAGTGCCTCTTCCAGCCAATCAGATCTGACCGCGGAAATTGGAATGAAACCCTCCAGTCCCCCTGCCCCTGCCTAGCAAAGTTTTGCCTCCAGCCAATTAGATTTGGTTCCACTGTCATGTGACCCAACCTTTTTGCAGCCCATCCCTTTTATGCAAGCAAGGGTACTTCTAGTCCCCTGCTTGTCTATTGTCCAACAATATTAAAGTTTGGAGCCATTCTGCACTTTATTTTAATATTTGTGTTATTTTGGAACCCAGTTTGAGTTCCTATAGCCTAAAGATTTTAGTGTTAGTTTCTGCTTCAAGCTTACCTTCTGTCAGCCGGTTTTGAACCTGGCTTCTCTTCTGGTTCATTATACTAGTATTGGTTCATCCAGTAGTTGCCTTTCCTGTTCTCGCTTTTGAAACCGAGTTTGAAAACTTAAATTTTCAATTGATTTTTCTTATAATACCTTTTGTTATTTTGAATTTTCTATTGAAATCATTGATTTCAAACCGCTCTTGCTTCCTGTTGTTATTAAAGGTATCTGAGGCTATAGTGAAGCTGCCCAGACCCACCCAGTTGCTCCTCCTTGCATCCTGTTCTAAGACTACCCTACCAGGATATTTTCCCTCTGTTTTTGTCCAGAAAACCCTACCCACCTGCCCCAAATTTTGTGAAGAATATTCCTATGATACTCCCAGCGCTTAAATTTGTGGTTTTTTCCCTGGCTCCATTCTTGTTACTTCTGTGGTCCACCTCCCCTGATCTGTGGGGAAAAATCTCTTTGTCAGCCCGTCTGGTAGGTAGAGACCCTGCCAGTCTCTGGGACCTCCCTAGCAGTCTTCTCTTTTCTGGAGAGGCTGTGGTCAAGAGCTTGACGTGTGATGATTTGGACTTGGACACTGTGGACCTTACTTCACCCATTTCTGAAGGAGCAGCGCCTTCCATGCCTCCCCTCCCCAACGTGGTCCAGAGGCATGCAGTACCCCCTGGGCCCTCCAAGGTGTCCTCTCCTGCTCCTACCTGCACCCCTTGGTTGCTCACCGGCCTGATACAGATGGGTTTGAACACCTACTTCCCTCAGTTGTCCCTGGTGTCCTCCCTGTGGTCTCCCTCCAAGCAGTCATCCCAGTTCTGCACTGGATGGCATCCTGGTGGTTTGTTACACCAGGATGGGAGCCAAACTTATTTAGTTTAGCCCCCCTCTCTCACACTGTCAGACCGTCAGGTGTTCCAAAGGCCAGGGTGTTAGGGCTAAACCCAGTGCCCCTGTTGATTCTTGCTTGCAGGATCAGTAGGGTGGTGGGAAGATGTTCAGTCCACGCAGTATTGGGATGCTCCTGTGAGAGTTTGGTAATCAATTCAACCAGGGAGCTGTTTAACTGTTCCACGCGCCTGTTGGCTTGCAGATGGTAGGGGGTTGTTACAATATGCTGGAGCGCGTTCTTGACACAGTATGCCTTCACAACATGCTCCACAAGTTCAGGCCCACCATCTGTGATGAGACGCTTGGGTTGCCCAAAGCAAGCCACAATCTCCTTGCCAATAAAGCAGGTAACAGTGGTGGTGGTGTGGTTGGTTGTGGCCCAGGCCACTGGCCAACACTTGAAATAGTTGATAGCGGTGATAATGTATCTTTTACCTAGTCTGTCTTTGGGAAGCGGTCCCACAATGTCAAGGGCCCACTGTTCAAAGGGTTCCATAGCCTTAATGGGTAGGACATACTTAGGAGGGGCTGGTTTGGATGTATTCTTCTCACACAATACACATGTCTCAAGGAGGTCCAAGATGTCTTGGCGCATGCGCGGCCACCAAACCTTACGCTTCATAATCTCAAAGAGGTTGCGCCCTCTGATATGACCCAAGGTTTGGTGGTAGTGTAGGATGGTGTCTCCTTGTTGTGTAGTGGGAATATACGGCGTCTTCTTGCCTGTCTCTGCTCGGCAACAGACATTTCCAGCATTGATAGTGAATTGACTTTTGTTATCCTTCAGTTTGGAGATGGTGACCGAGTTAAGGCCCTTGTAGCGGGTTGCCTCAGGGCGCAGATAGAGCATGGGCCAGTTGGGGTCCAGACCTTTGTCTCCAGTGATGGACGCTACGTAGAGTCATGAAAGAGTGTCAGCTGTAACAAGCTCTTTCCCAGGCTTATATTTGATGCGTAATTGGTAGGGGGACAGGCGTTCAACCCATCCTGCTTGGCGGCGTGTCAAATGGGACTGTGTGTTGAAGTATTGGAGGGACTTATGGTCTGTCAGAACGCAGGGTGGGAAGGTTGCACCTTCCAAGTAACAGCGCCACTTCTCAACACAGTGTACAATGGCTGCCAGCTCTTTATCATGGATGGGATAACGTTGTTCTGAGTCAGTGAGCTTCCTGGATTCATATGCTATGGGGAGAAAGACGTCATTGTCAGTTTCTACCCTTAGCACACCCCCTATGGCCCTGTCAGAGGCGTCTGTCTCAAGTTTGTACTGTTGGTTTTGGTTAGGGAACTGCAGTACTGGTGCTGTTGTGAGCCTTTGCTTCAACGTCTCAAAGGCTTGATCTCTGGCGGGGGTCCAATGGAAGCGCTGTTTGGTATTGAGGAGCTCAGTAAGAGGTGCAATTAGTTCTCTGCAGTTGGGGATAAACTTGTGTACATAGGCAACCATGCCCAAGAATTTTTGCACTTGGCCCACATCAGTGGGGGGCAGCATGCTAGTGATTGCCTTGATTTTGGCAGGATTGGGCTTTATCTCTTGGGCAGAGATGGTGTGCCCAAGGAATAATAACTCTGATTTGAGAAACTCACATTTGGAGGGTTTAGCTTTTAGCTGGTTTCCCCAAAGGGTGTTGAGGACAGCATGGAGGTGTTGGAGATGTGTGGTCTGATCTTGACTAAAGACAATAATGCCGTCAAGGTACACCACCACGCACTTCCCAATCAGTTCCTCAAAGGCTTTGTTCATCAACATGGCAAAGGTGGAGGGAGAGTTGGTCATTCCAAAATTCATGACACAACACTCAAACAACCCGTAGCGTGTGCAGAAGGCAGTTTTTGCCTCATCCCCTGGTGCAATGCGGACCTGGTTGTACCCCGCGGTGAGATTGATCCTGCTAAAGACCTTCACGCCGGCAAGTGTATCAAACAGGTTGTCAATCAGCGGCAGGGGGTATTTGTTTTTAACTGTCACTTCATTTAGGGCGCGGTAGTCTGTGACCAGACAAAGAGACCCATCCTTCTTAGCTACAAAGAAGACCGCCGCCCCATATGGAGAGAGCAAGGGGTGAATGAATCCCTTATCAAGCACATCCAAAAGGTGCTGGCAGAGGGTTTCATCTTCCTTTGGTGTGAGACGGTATAATGGTCGTGCTTTAGGTAACAATCCTTGAAGTTGTACAGTGTGCTGGATCTCCTGGGGTGGAGGTAGCTGTTTGAGTGTTTCACTGAATACGTCCTTGTACTCCTCGAGGAGTGCAGCTAGCGCTGGTGGTGGTGATGCTGGCAAGGGAGGGGCTGCAGATGGTTCTGCACAGATAACTTCAACGGAACATTGGTTAAAGTCTAGTTTCCCCCCTTGAAGTTGTATGAGCCTGTTTCTGTCATTCTGACAAACACAGTGTTGTGTAGTAATTTGTTCATTTCCATGGGGTAAATCTGAAAACCCACCCCATTTCTATTGAGGGTGATGACAGAGGTATCCCAGTCAATGTAAGGGCGGTTATGCCGGAGCCAGTCAAGGCCAGCAATTACGTTGTGGCTGAGGCCTGCCATGATTGGTCCAGAGAGTTTGACCTGGATGTTCCCCATTCTTATGGAGAAGGGTACCGTCTTGTGGGTGATGGCAATTCTGCAGGAATCAGCTATGTGTACTGCTTTGAATCTGCTGGGTACCCGGTCTAATTGTTGAGAGTCAGTGAATGTCTGATCTACCATGGTGTGATCAGCCCTGGTGTCTACCAGTAGCTTGTGGGTGTTCCCGCGGAAACAGAAGGGATAGGACAAGTGTGTTACTTTATTTGCAGAATGAGCGGCTTGCAACACGGGATTGTCACTATGGACCTGGAAGACGTCTAGGGTTTCAACCTCGTGAAGGTTGTAGTTGTGGGAGTTCTTTGCAAGCAAGGGCTGAGAGGGCGGGTCAGTTGGGGTTGTAGGGTCTCTTGTTGTTACAACCCCCAGGCTTTTCCCTGGTCCTCAATTAGCACTAGCTGGAGCTCCTCCTTGCAGGAGCGTTTAGCTGCACCTTCTTGCTGTCAAGGTTGGTGACGCCCCACTTGACTTTGGCCATTACTAGGTGCAGGACGTGGTTGGGGTGGAGGATTGTTGGTGCGGCAGAAGCCCATTGAAGCCAGGTTACTGGCCTCTACAATGGCTTTATAGCAGTCATCAATAGAGGTGCAGCGGCCTACGGAAACCCACTTGCAAATATGGGGCTTTAACACATTGACAATGAGAGTGAGCAACATGGTGTTCCCATTGGTCACTGCTTTGGAGGTGGCAGCAAGGGCTTGTTGCCATGCAGCAAGATACTCAGGGACGGAACCAGTCTGCTTGATGGCTAGGAGGGGAGTCCCCAAGATAATGGGGGAGAAAGTTTTGCTATACTGGGACTTGGCAGCGTCTCAAAATGTTGCCCAGGTGACGTTGAATTCCTGGCTGGCCCAGTTGGTGAACCACACGGCGGCGGGCCCCATAAGGCGGCCAGATGCGGTGGCAACCCACATGGACTCAGGAACCTGACAGATACAAAGGCGCGTTTTGGTGGACTGGAGCCAACTGACAATGTCAGCTCCTTTGACACCGCCAGTGAAGGACTCTAGTTGAAGGTTGAGCATATGTTGCAACAGATCTGACTGTGGCAGTGTGACGCTAGTGTCATGCTGCCCAAGGCGGAGCCAATTGTATACGCTGGTGAGAACTAACTGGTCTTGATAGATGACATATTCTTTGGGGATGTCCCCCTTGGGGATTGGAAGGAACATCTCTTGTTGTGGATTAGCCATGCGGCCCGTACTCCGTCCTTTCTTGGGGGAATTTTGTTTTTGAAATAGGTTGGAACCTACTTCTGCTACCACTGTTGCAACTGAACCAATGAGGATTCAGTATTTGGAATTGGGAAAGACAACAGTCCAATAGGAAAGGGCAGAATAATAAGAATAAGGTATTGTTTATTGTAGAATATTGTGATTAATATACTATATGGGGAAAGCCACAAGGCCACAAGGGGGTGGCATAGTGGGGAGTTCCATGTAGGGTTTGGAGCTAAGGAATAACTTGTGCGGGGATCAGCAGGTCAAATTGGCGACGCTCCTTATTAGGATGAAGTTCCCGCAATTTGACGTTGCCACCAGATTTCTTCATAATGTTAGATACGTCAAGGGGCGACTCATTGAGCGCCCCCTGTGTATTGTAAGATACGTTGGCAGGCGAGGTTTGAACCTCAGTTGCAACACATGTGTTCTAAACTGAATAATACATGTTTATCTCAACAGGTTTGAAAACTACTGTATACTTTTTGAAAATATATAATACAAGATAAGAAAAGATTTAGAAGAGAATTGATATCTTTTGACAAGGAAATCTACAAAAGAGAAGGGGAAAATGAGATAATAATTTTATTAAATAATTGATTTGACTTTTTTAATCTAAAGATATATTGTATTGATCCTATGATACTAATGAGCAAGTATCAAGTATGAGTGAGAATGATAGTGTGGCTGACTATCATATGACTGAACTATCATTGCAGAAAGGGAAAGGACGAGGATCATCAAATATGAAATGTTAGAGGGTTTGAATTTGCTCTCTCAATACTTTATTAAAGTAGAAGAACTGAATTATATAGCTAACTGATAAGTCACAGTGTGGTCATGGAGATTATGACTGACATGTAATCAAAAGATTCAGACTCTTTTGGAATTCAAGGGTTTAATCCTGGTGCAATATCTGGATTAAGTTTTAGGGCCACCTTTACTCATCAATTGAGTCATTTATCAGGGAAGCAATTTCTTGAAAAAGAGTAATTAAAGATTTTGTGACAGTGTCTTGGATTAATTTTATGGTTCATCTTCTGGCAACATACAAAAGGCTTTGATTAAGTGCTGATTTGAGCTTATTTAATTGGACAATACATGGCATAAATTTGAGATGGTGTATACAATCCCCACACTATGTATTTTGTCATGTAAATAAAGTTAGCAGAATTGGGTTTTACTAATTTGACTTGAGATGGTGAGATCAAGATACCTAATGTTTGAGATGCTGTAGTGAAAATTTATAATTAATTATTAATTATCCCATTGTTTATTTTACTTTTTGGCCTTAAAAATTGTATACATAAAAAATATCTTAAAATTATTTTTTAAATATTGTTTAATTTGATATGCCTTTTTGAGATGCATAGCTTACCATCTTCTTGCCATGATTCCAAGATTCAAACCAGTATTTAAGAAGCAAGTAATAAATATTTATTTAAGAAAAAATTGAGTGGCCTGAATTCTTCAAGATTTTTGGTTGCCCTACTGGAACCAACCTACATGCTTTTTTTGATGCTTCAAAGGATTGGATGTAAGGATGTTCTAATTCAAATGGTTGGCTTGGCTTTAAGTATAAAAGTTTATATTGAATCAACTCAATTGAAAGTTTTACACCTTGAGTGTACTCAATCTGACATTACAGCTAGACATATTGGCATCCAAACTCACTTCTATAAGGCAAAAAGTAGTTTTACAGACATAAATTTTTGCATGTAAATTTTTTTGTTAATGAAGGTCGACATATTACATAAATTCTGATGTATTCCTCCTATAGGAACTTTTATTTATGAAGATACTTGAAATATCTTATAAATAATTAGAGTTATCAATTAAATTACCAAAAATCACAGATCCCTGCAATATCTTGATAAATAAACTTAAGGGTTTAATGACTAATTGTAGGGAAACTTTAGGATTTCTTGAACAAATCTGCACATCAATTTAGTAGCATCTATCTGTCAGTTATTCAAGACTTATGCAAGTTCAATGTTTAGGGTGTTGTAAAAATTATAATAATAGTTAGTTCTAAATAATATGGTATAGAGGAGTAAGGGGTCCAAAAATTTACTGATCTAACTTTACGTCAAAACAGTACGGGTCATTGGTAGGTTAGTTTTCAACCAGCAATAATCCAACCTCAGTAGGTACTTCATAGGTCTGGATATACCCGTGCACAAGGATACCCATATCTAAAGATCGAATCGAACCCAATCTTAGTAATTTTAACTCGTCTTGTGGTATTTAATATCATTTGCTGTTCGCAAAGCAGACCAAAATCAACTTGGCTGTAATTTAGAACCAATTAGCATAAATATTTATGTTTTTGCTGGGTTATACTCCATATATATCGTTTTGCCTTTTAAGAGGAGAACTCTTAAATCCTATTCACAACCAGCCTGAATTTTAGATGTAAAATGATAAATAGGATTGCCTCAATTCGAAACGTAATTTTTTGGGAACTGATCGATTTTATAAAATCTGGATTTAAAAACGAGTCAGAAAAAATCAACTAAAAATCCAACATATGGAGGTTTGTGGATAGCTTAAAAGCTTTTGGGGAATAATGGGATATTTAGTTTGGGTTTTGTGCGCTGGAACGTGAAACAAACATTATTCGGTCTCATTGGATCTTGGTGGTGGGAAATATCATGATATAAAGGAGAAAATATGATTTTACAAGGTTAAAAAATGGATTTTGATCTTGTTAGGATTTCAAGGAAGAAAATAAACAACTTTGGGGCTTAAATTAGCATGCTTTTAAAAACCTAACAGGGAAAACTTAGATATAGGAATCAAATAAATATGAGGCTAAAAATGTGTGGTTTTAAATCCAGAGCTGAAATCACTGTGAGGCAAGACCTTAGTAAACAAAAAATATCATTAAAGATTTAATTCAAAATCTTTTAAGATAAGTTAGTTCAAGAGAAGCTAAGATAACTAAATATAATAAAGTTAAGTCACCGACTGAAAAAAATGAAAAAATGAAGGCTTGTTAGATAAAGTGCCATAGATAGTGCCATCTTAACTGACATTGTTTGATCCTAGAAATCCAAGAGATAGGGAATTCAGAGCAAAAATAAGTCTATGAAAGAATACGCTGGCTTAAGTCAAGCAATATATCATAAGTAAGTTGTGGTCAAATATGTGAAAACTCAGACAGAATATCCAAGACAGCTATTTAAAGCTCATAAATAACAAAATCAAACAATTTAGTGTTTTTTGACCAAAAAAATGATTTACTATGTCACCTATTTTTGGGAATTTCTGATGACTTAGTCAAGAGAACTCCCAATGATTTTATCAAACATTTATAAAACTCATATAAGCTGGGTTGTAGCTCATAACTACTGCAGTAGTTCAACAAGCCCATAAGTATTTTTGATGCACTATTTTTGAATTTTGGTAAGTATTTTTCAATGAAACTGGGGCTCCTGTCAATATATGTTTGCTTTGACTCTTTGAAGTATATGGCATTGATTTGCAATGTCTGTGCTTCTGTATGTGGTCTTTGTGACCAAAATTGAAGAAATTGTTAGACCTATTTGCCAAATCATTTACTTGCAAAATCTTGTTTCATTTTACTAGGCTATTAATTTATTGTCATTTATTTTAGTTTTTGTTGATTGCCTACTCTAAGTGCTTTTTCTTGGAGTTTATCATCTAGGAATCTCAATGCTAATAAATGTATTACTTACCAATGTTGTTATAATTTGTTTCTGTATTCCCCATTTTCTCAACACCTCTGAGTTTCAAAGCACGTCCATTGTTACATAAAGCAACCCTAGAGAGTTAGGAGCCTTTAAATAAAATAACCATACCTAGTATCAATACAAGGAATTGAAAATTAACTATAATTAATTCTTTAAGTAGATTTAAAAATGTAGCCTTTTTGGTATATTAGTTTTCAAAGCTATGAGATATAATACCCAAGAATGTGGAGAGCTACTCTGGACAGGTGAGATAGCAAGTTGCCAAGTTAAAATCCTATTAAGGCTGTGACCATGGGGTATACAATCATTAGCCTATAGAAGACCTTGATATGGATGTTAAATTGGCTAAAATACCTGGCAAAGTACATCAAGAGGTAAATAAAGCAGTGCATTTGGCCAAAGATGTGGTGGAGCAAGGGGGTTTAACCCCCAAAATATAAGGTATTACTTAGTCCAGGTAGGAGAGCAGGTTGGCAAACTGGAATCTGGTGAGGGCCGTTATAATGGGGCCAGTGATACATGTTGGAATATGCTAGTTGTGGTTGCTCTTTGTAGAACATGTCTTCAGTGGTACCAGGCATGGGCCTATTCTGGTCAAAGGCTGACTGATGGCCCTCAATGTCATGGCCCGCCATGACATAGTATCTTTAAAAAGTTGCGTTTTAAAAGCTTGGATTGATAAAGCTACTTCTTGCCGTCAGAAAGCTACCTTGATGATCTCCCTAGGTACCCTAGATCAAAAGTTATGGCAATTTAAAGAGCCGAGTTCAAAAACCCTGTCAGCATGTCCCAAAATGGTCGCAAGATTGGATTTCAAATCAAGACAAGCAACAATTAGTAAGCGGGCAAATCCAACCATATCTCAGCTTCCAGTGATCAGTTTTGGATGTCCTTACGCTCAAATGAAAGCCCCAGATGAGGAAAATCCATCCAAAGTATTTTTAGATGACCAACTGAGGCAAACCGCAAAGTTCAAATCTGACCAAAAGAATATGACTAGAATTAGTCAGCTGATGTTTCAAACTATTAGTATGTCCCTCCAGATAGAGAGACAAGGACCTTCAGGAAGAATCTGGAAGAATCTCAAAGATCAATGTAAATGGTATAAAAATAACCTAGTTCCCCCTTTCCCCATTGTGATCATTCTTGGTCTGAATAATAAATAAAGGACTTCTCTTAGACTAAAGTTTAAATGGATCAGAGTTGGGAGCCCATGGGCCCTGACACTCAATCCCAAGGCAAGATGGGAGTACATCTGAGAAGCTGAGATAGCTCATCTTCTTTCTTGGGGAGAGGTGACTAAAGCTTAGTAGTTTGTACATCTCTTTTATTAAATAAAAGTGATTTATGTGATATTAATCAAGGAGATATTGTCCTCAATGATAGCAAAATATATCACTGAGAGTTCTTTACATATTGTTGCAACTGAACAAATTATAGTTCAGTATTTAGATTGGAGAAGACAACAGTTCAAATAGAAAGGACAAGAATAGAAATAAGATGTTGTTTACTGGAGAATAGTGTAATTAATATAACATAGTGGGAGGCCAAAAGTCCACCAGGGGGTGGCACAGCGGGTTCAGAATAAGGTTTGGGTCAAGAATAACTTGATTAAGAGATCAGTGTGTCAAATTGAAAACACTCCTAATTAGGATATAGCTCCTGAAGTTTGACATTGTGCTTGGATTGGCCCATACCTTTTGTCACATCATGGGCAACTGATTGAGTGCCCCCTGTGTATCTTGAGATACATTGGCAAGTGGAGGAGTAACCTTGGTTGCAACAATATAGTATGATTCAATGGTAAAAGTTTTTTAAATATTGAGGAAACACTGGACTGAGGGCCCCAAGAGTCTAGACTGGGATTGTGAAGGTTTGGAATTTAAATTGGGGTCAAACTTCAGATCTTCTCAAATAATCATCACATGGCTTCTTTCTTCTTGAAAATGGACAATCAGGTCTTTAGAATGATTGTTAGGGCTAAAGATAGGCACAACTCTTCTTCCCAAATCTAAATTTGATTGTTCCTGGGAAGTTTGGCTTTGGGCTTGGGCCTGCATGGCCACCTTATTTGATAATAAATACTGGGTGCCCCATTGTCTTTTGGGGGTCTTGGCCTGGGGACCTGACTCTTATTGTCTACCCTGGGGTCCTGGCTGTGATTGATTGGAACCCTGGAACCAGTGGGGCTTTGGCTGGCTTGCAGATAGCTGAGTAGGCAGGCTAGCAGTGCCCTGTCCCATGGGTAGCTGGCAGGCAGAGCTGGCGGCAGGCTGATACACAGGTGGCTGGGTGGGCAGTCTGGTAGTGGCCTGTCTCATGGGAGGTTATGTGATGGCAGCAGTATTTCATAAAATGCTGTCCCTTTTATTTTATGCTTCTTGTTAGGGCCTGGAATGCCCTAGACAATCAGCTAGACTCCCTAGAGATAAAGCAACCAACAGCATGGGAAACATTACCAACTTCCTTCTTGGGAGAAAACCCCCTTCCTGATTACAAATGGACTGGGGTTTGTGAGGCCCATGTGCCTCTAAGCCCTGGCATCAAATCTAAACACAATTTTGGGCTCATTTAATATCAGGAAATGGTAAATTGGGAGGGCAATTGTTTGATTGCGCAATCAGGAGCTTGATTGCTTGCGGGCTCTAATAATAGCTGTGGCACCTTGGCATGCTGCAGTCTAACCAAAGTTCCTTTTATACCAGCCAATGCCCTTCCACCCCCAGGTCCAAGTGTGAAATTTCTGAGCCAAATCACAAGCATCACTAAAAATGATGCCACCAGGCCTCTGATGACACAAAAGGCTAAGTTTTCCCCAGTAAGTATAAATAGTGAGGAGGAGAAGCCTTCCTAACTGTTAAAATTGATAAAGAGCGCCTTTTGAGGAAGCTTCAAATATGGAATTAGGAGAGAAGAGAAGTATCTTTTATTGGATAATATTTTAGACTTATATAGATTGGGCTGTGGCAGAGATTTAGTTAGATCTAACCTAGGGGTTGTTTATGTGTGGGATGGGTTCAGGTCACTGGATACTTGGATTGTCATGTGATATTGCTTGGTTACCATTCTTGGTATGTCAAACAGTATATTGGAAGGGCACCAAATCAGGCACTGTCTGGATGTTAAGTAGGTTGGCGGCAGCCAGAATGCTTGTACATCCAGACCCTTGACAAAATCTTAAAATAAACAACTTTATGCCCAGGGCCTATTATTTTCCTGCATGAATTATCTATTTTTGCACCAATATAATAATTCTGTTTGCATCTATTTGTGAATATACTACACAATATAACCATGCCTATCTGTTCCCTTGGTTCTGCTCCTGTCACTTTGATTAAGCCACTTTGCACCCTTGACTTGGAGTTCTTCCATCCCCACCTTCTGGATCTCCCTCCTGGCCACCCTAGAGGCACAATTCTGACTATCATGAAGGAGATCCTTTCCACTCCCCCTTGCCCAGCGCGCCTCCTGTCCAAGACTTCAGTAAGTTGGGTTTTTTCTACATTATAGTATTGGGGCTGGCCAATCAGGTTGTGCCCCATACTGGAAATTGGTGTCCTTTGGCTACAGCTGTGAATTAACTTGTCAGAATAGCACTAATTGTGTATATTGTCCTTCAGGCCCGGCCTGCCTCTCCTGTGGGAGTCCATCCAGACTCTGGTATGGGCTGTGACAGTATGTAAACTATAGCAAAACTAGTAACCCTGTTCCCCTATTCTTTTTTATTATAGGGGCATCTTGTATGTTTTTATTTTTGACCTCAGCTTACTACCTAAAACAGCATATGTCCAAGAATCAAGAAACAAAAGCCAAGAAGTAGTTGTTGCCAAGCCATCCCAAGTTCAGAATGTGATCATCTTCACCTCAAACCAGAATACTGCTGCCCTCACAACCTTTCCTGACCTGCCAAAAATGGACTTGGCTGGCTTAAGAAAAGGAATGATCATGATAAACGCCCTGTTCCGTGCCCACCCCAAGAGCTTCAGAGACAACACTCAGAAGGTTATGATGGTAGCCACCCAACTGAAGGATGACACCAGAGAAACCTTCTTGACCAGCTTAGAGGAAGACCTGGACCTCATACTCTCCTACAACCAATTCCTGGAGAGAATGAACTCTGCAACCACCCCTTCTGGGGCCAAGATCCAAGCCTACATGGGGCTCATCTGCCTGAACCAGGGAAGGGACAACCTGGAGACCTACATATAACAATTCCTAAGCCTGGCAGAGGCCACCAAGATCCCTGAAAATATATCTGGGTTACACTTCAGAAACAGTTTGAACCCACAACACGCCAGCCTAATGAGACACCACTGATGTGACCTCCCCAATGACAAGCTCCTGACAATTGCCAGAGGCATGGAATTAAGCCAATCATAAGGATACCACACTGGACAGCTCTGGAACAACCAGTTTCCTGGTGCTAGTAGACCTCACTTGAACATGCCCCTGTAAGAGTATCAACATCATGTCAGAAGTGGGTTATGCTTCTATTGCCATCAGAGTGGCCACTTATCCAAGGATTGCACTGGCCTCTCCAACAAAACCCAAGGAGCCACTATTTCAGCAATAAACAACACTTCCCAGTCTTATACTATCATTGACACTACTTTATTTTACCATGATCATGAGATGAAAACTGTAGCCCTCCTAGACAGCAGGGCAACCCTCAATTACATGGAATGTAGTCTAGCTGAGAAACTGGGTGTATCAATCCAAGGAAACTCCTGACTGGTAACCTTGGGCAACAAGACAATAGATCTGTCCCACAAATACAAAGAGTCTGTCTCCCTGAAGTTAAATGGGAAACTCCTTCCCACCAGATTCTATGTCATGGAGAAGCTTCCCAAACCTGTAGTAATAGGTTTTAAATGATGGGTTGACCACCAATTGAACTTAGACTATAAGTACCATCAGGCAACTGTCACTCATGAGAGCCAAACCTTAGAGGCTCCCTGCTTGAACCCTCAGCAAACCCCAGAGCTAAGCAACATCACCATGGAATTTTGCAAAGCTGAGATCCTAAAATGTTTGAAGCCTTGGGAGTCCGTCTTCTCAGAAGAAGAAGTCTCTGCCTTGCCTAAACACAGTCAGTTTAACCAAGCCATTGATCTCCTTCCAGAAACCCATCCTAAACATAGAACTGTTTACAGTTGCAAAATGAAGGAACAATTTGCCTTAAGAAATTACCTGGACAAGATTTTAAAGAAGAGATACATACACATCTCCAAATCTCCCTATTTGTCCCCTTTACCGTTTTTAAAAAGAAGGGTGGTGACCTACATCCTTGCGTGAACTACCAGGACCAAGACAGAATCACTGTGAAAAACAGATCCCCTGTAACCAATGCTGAAGACCTTTCAGACCAGCTTTCAGGAGCCACCGTCTTCTCAAAGGTTGATTTGAGGGATGCCTTTAACCAGATCAGGGTCAGGCCTGGCAACAAATGGAAGACTGCTTTCAAGACTAGGCAAGATCTCTTCAAATACTTGGTTATGCTTTTTGGGTTGTGCAACACACCCAGCACCTTCTAAACTATGAAGGATGTAATACTGGGATGACTCAAGGACCAGTGTATAGCCTACTTAGATGACATCCTCATATACAGCTGCACTGCCAAAGAACATGTCAAACACCTTCAAGCTGTCCTAAAACGCTTCAAGGAGCACAGACTGTTTTTTAAGCTCCAAAAATGGGAGTTCTTCCAGGAAGAAGTAGATTTCTTGAGTTACAATGTGCTAAAAGGATGATTTTCTATGACAACTGACAAGATAGAGGCTGTGATGTCATGACCAGAACCTAAGAATGGCAAGGAAGTCAGAAACTTCTTGGGTTTGGCAAACTTCTGCTGTGAATTTTCCCAAAAATTTTATTTGATTTGCTTTCCTTTGACCCATCTCACCTCCAAGAAACACCCCTTTGTGTGGGATGACGCTGCTAGATCTGCCTTTGAGTTGCTAAAGAACGTCTTTGTGTCTGCCCCCATCTTGGCAATTCCAGTTTAAGATAAACCCTTCATTGTGGAGACAGAAACTTCTGACTTTGAATTGGGGGTGTTGCTTCAGGAGGGACATGATAGTAAGCTTCATCCTGTAGCTTACTACTCAAGGAAGTTCACTCCACCTGGGTTGAGCTACCCCATCTACAATAAAGAGATGCTTGCTATCATCCAGTCCTTGAAAAATTGGAGAAGATACTTGTGTGACGCCAACCACCCAGTGAAAATCATGACCAATCACAAGAACCTGACATACTTCTTCAAACTGTAACAACTGATTCAGCATCAAGCTAGATGGGACCTATTTCTAGCAGATTACAACTTATCAATCAGCTACAAGCCTGGCAAGATCAACATTGTATCTGATGCCCTAAGCCAAAGAGCAGACCTTTTTCCTAGCGCCAAAGAGATTGAAGAATTCAACACTAAATTCTTGCTGTATCCAAACATGATTGAGCCAATGCTCCTATACCTGGGACAAGCCAGTAGAAGGGAAGAAATCCAGCTAGCTCAGACCTTAGACCAGCATTGCATCTCTATCATGGAAGACTTTAAGAAAGATATCAACAGTTGATACTACTGAACAGGTTACTCCTTAAAATGAAAACACCCTTAAACTACACGGACACACCTACATACCAGAAGGTCCACTGCACTTAGAGATACTGAAGGAATACTATAACTCCCCCATGTCAGGACACACTGGGCGTACAAAGACTCTCAAAGGAATCCAGAGAACCTACATGTGGCCCAGGATGGGCAACTGCCAGAATTAACTCATTCCACAAGTCAACTTACTGAATGTCAACAATTTGTTGACATTCAGTAAGTTGACATTATTTTAGTATTTATCTGCTGGAATCAGGCATTTCCAACACTAAGCTAATTTTTCATTGTGAATTATTAAATCAGAATTGTAAAATTAAAAAGGAACAGGCATAATGTCAACACCATTTAAACAAAGGCTTAATTTTAAGCCAAAAAACTAATATAATTTACTATGAAAATGTAAGTTTCTTTGTACTTTTACATTAAGGTCAACTACAGTAAGTAATATCTGGATGTCAACCCCAAATAAGAATCTATGAGTTTCTTAATAAATTATACAATATTCTAAAAATAACTATTTTTTATATTTTATACTACTGTTTTTATTAAATATATATTAAGATAAGCATTGAAAAAAGACATATGCCAACTTTCAGAGCATTCTTTGTATTATTTAGATATTTACTGTTATTTTAAACTCACTGGATAAACTATAGCTTATTTCCAGAAGTCCACTTAAGCCAAAACACATATGTTAAAACCAGAATTTATATATGTAATTATAATGTTGACTTTGTGTCAAATTGATGTGTTGCCTAAATTGCAACAAAGGGGTTTGGCTAAGCAAACAAAGTGACATAATTTAAGCAATATTTAATAGAAGAGTTACTATAAAAGAACGCTGACTGCCTGAATGTCAACACCTTCACTTGTTTATTAGTAAAACACTGCCGCTTAACAAAAAGCACACATACAATGGTATGGTAATTCAGGACAAAGTACCCAGGGCTGTACTTTAGACTTCTCTCTACAATCCCTATTATTTAGTTTTAATAAGTTACATATGCAAATCTTTAATTTTTTTAAATTTAAAAATAGTCAATTTTGTACTTAAAAAACCAACTCCAGAAAATATTAACCAAGCTTTATAAGTGATTTACATAGTGTTTTTCTACTTTAATGCTGACTGTCAGTATGTTGACGTCAAAATTAAAGCATTTTCTTATGCTGACAAACTAAATTAAATATTTTTGACTATTGTGACTACCAGATTGTCAACTTTTTATTTAAACATGGGTTTTTCCCTATTCTTTACTAATAAACTATCTCTAAAATTACTTTCCATACTTCTATAAACTATTTACTTAATGATAAAAAAAGTGATTATTATTTAATTTTATTCATGTCTCACATGATTATTCTTACTTTATGAACTCTACTCTAATTATTGTAGAACAAATCTTCCAAGAAGCCACAAAAGAACCCCAAGTCAACCAAGAAAGTACCTAAAGCCTCTAGAAAGGCCCAAAGTCCCTACCCTAACAAAAAACCAGCCAAAGAGCCCTCAACAAAACAGAAGACAAAGGAGAAGACCTCAGACCCTGAAAGCAAAGAGCCCTCCCCTGACCCCTCCTCTTCTCCAAGCTGGTACCAATCAGAAGGAGATGAGGTTCCACTAAACAAACAAGGAAGAAAGAAGATACCCAAGAGTCCAGAACCCCAGTCAAGCCCAGATGAATCAAGCTCAAAGGAATCAAGCTCATCCCAGTCCAGAAAGCGCAAGAATCCAACTCCAGATAATTCCCCTCCACTGCCCAACAAATCTGCACCTCCATCCTCCTCATCAAGTATCAATAAAGAAGATCCTGATGATTACCTGTCTGACTATCATCAAGCACCAATTGGCCCATGGGATCCCCTAAAGGCTCACAATATATGTAATGTCAAAGGAGAGTTTAAGCTCCTAAAGAAGTTCCCTTGGTTTTCCCCTCTAATGTCTGTCAAAGGAGGTGCAAGTTTAGTCTGTGATAGCTATGTTTTTAATTGTAACAATCAAAAGAGAGCAGGAAGAAGCAAACATTATGTATGTGAAGATAGAAGCTGCGCTGCCAGGATCAATACAGAAGGATGGGATAAAGTCACTAGTAAAAAAGAAGAGCACACATGCAATGCTCCAATCAATCTTATTGAAAAGCTTCTAAAGTGGTACCTCTACCAAATGATCCCAGTCTCCAAAGATGTCAAGGCTTCTGATCTGGCAGTTAAGGCCACCACACACCTAAGTAATGAGAACCTGAAGCTCATCCCTGACTGCAACCAGTTAGTGAAGTACATATGTGACAAACACCGTGATCTATTCCCCCATAAGAAATCTGCCATGGTCCAAGGAGAGTTAGTCTTGACAGAGGAGTTAAAGATGTTCAATGGTGATGAGTTATTTCTTTTACATGATGATGGGCCTACAGCAGAGGCAAGAATTATATGCTATGCTACACAACAGAACCTGGAGCAGTTGAGGGATTCAAAGACCTGGTTATATGAGGGTACCTTTGCAGTATGCCCCCGCCTTTTTACCAACTATGGGTTGTACATTCCCTTATTGAAGGCAAGGTGCTCCCATTTGCCTACTTTCTGCTTCCTGGGGCAACAGAAGAGATCTACACAAAGGCCTTTAAAATCCTTCAGGAGGGCATCAAAGCCCTAACCAATAATAGAAAGAGTCCCCCTGGTCATAACACTAGAGCCAATCCAGATGATGAGGAAAAGGATGAAGCCACCCTTGCTGCAGAAAAACAAGCTCAAGATAAAGCACTTGGTCCCTCAACTATAATCATGGACTATGAAACTGCCCAGTATAACGCTTTTGTAAATACCTTTGATGGAGAGGTCCAGGGGTGTTTTTTCATTATCAACAGGCTGTCAACAGGCAACTAAAGGGTCTACCTGAGCTCAGCAAGCTCCACCGTCTAGATACATCAGTAAAGTGCAAGTTCTTAATTCAGCAGTTTGTAGCACTAGCCTTTGTAAAGCCAAAGCATGCGGGACAAGCCTTTGAGCTCCTATGCCAGGATCCATATGCCAAGAAACATGAGGATGTCTTCTATCCTTTCATTGAATATTATGAGCCACAGTGGATTGGGCGTAAGGTCACTAAGCGCCGGAGCAAGCCCAGAGCCAAAGCTAACTGGAACTGCTATCAGGAAGTTCTTAAGGATGAGATGAAAATGACTTCATCTTTGGAGGGCTGACATAAGCATATCAAGTCCTCCTTTGGAATCAAACCCAGATATAACACCTTCTACAATCACCTCAAAGTCCAACAGGGGAAGACTGCTGCATCCATCAGAGATATTGAGAACCACCCATCCAAGAAGAAGAGAACCACCAAAGAGAAAAAGTATCAAGAGAAAATCAAGGACGTTGTCAAGGCCAAATATAAGCTTTCAGAGATTAGGGAATACATCAAGAAGATTGCCACAGTTCTTAATGGTAACCAAGTGATCACAGTCTAGCTTTCAATTAAATTTATTGAGTATTGCCTAATTTTTTATATAGTTCTTATATATTAAGTATAATATTTTTAAATGAATAGTTATTCTAAATAACTCATTAATAGTTTATGATACTATTTTTATAAAATCATTGATTTTCTATTGATAGTTTTATGCTTTAGACTGTATTACATGTCCTATATTGGTATTTTACTAGTAAATTATATGTTTTTGTAGTTTTCAATATAGAAAAAACTTTATATTACTGTTTCTGATTGTTATATTTTGCTATAATATGTAACTTTTTATGTAGTATCTTTTTGTGTATTGGATTTATTTTATCTTTATAAGCGGGAAAAATATTTTATAGTAAAGATAGCCAATTTCATAGTGAATTATTTTTGAAGTGTATTTTTATGAATTTTTTAATTGTCACTATTTTTTATGGACTTTTTAAAATCTATGTTGTCACGTTACCCTAAAAAGTTTCTTGAAGCTTAATTTTTATTAAGTAAAATGTTCAGGAAACAGGTTTCTGCTTATTAAAAAAGTGTCAACATTTAGTAGTCTGCATGAGTTAAAACTCAATTCTGTTTTTCAATGCTGTTGACATTAAAGTATTCTTAATTCTGATTATCAACATATAGTAAGTCAACTTGTGGAATGAGTTAATTCTGGTGGTTGCCCCAGGATGAAGCCATAGATTGAAGGATACCTCAACAGTTGAGAGACATGTGGACGTACCAAGCCCAAGTGAGGAAAGCCAGAAGGATTACTACAACCCTTTCAGATTGCAGAAGGCCCTTGGAAGTCAGTATTCATGGACTACATTGTGGAGCTGTCTAATTCAAAGGAATTTAATGCCATCTTTGTAATTGTTGACTGTTTCACCAAAATGGCTCACTTCATCCCAACAACAACCAAAGTAACTGCAAAGAAAACAGCCACCCTATTCAGGAACCAAGTATTCATGAACAATGGACTCCCACAAGAAGTGGTCTCAGACAGAGGCCCTCAATTCACCTCCAAGTTTTGGGCCCAAATCCTAAAGGACTTGGGAATAAAAAGATTTTTTTCTATTGCATATCACCCTCAGAGCAACAGGTAAACCAAGTGAGTAAACCAGGTCCTCAAACAGTACTTAAGATGCTACGTAAACTCTGAACAGAACAACTGGGTAATAACCTACCAATGGGACAATTTGTGTACAACAACCAAGACCACAGCTTCACTGATATGTCCCCCTTCAAAGCCAACTATGGTTTCAACCTCACATGGGATGCCCCTCCTACAGAGGATACCAACAACCCAGAAGGACAAGATTGGGTCAGCAACATACACACATGCCAAGAAGAATGTTCCCAGAACCTGAGAAGAGCAGTACAAGTATACAAGGACTTTTTCAACAAGAAATAAAGCCCTGGCCCCCTATTGAAGTAGGAGACCTTGTGTAGCTCAGCGCAAAGAACATCAAGACCACTGCCCCGTGCGCTAGCTTGAGTCCCCAACAAACAGGTCCTTACAAGGTCTTACAGTGTATTGGTGCTGTAGCATACCAATTAGAACTCCCCCCTGGATAGAAGATTCATGATGTATTTCACCACTCCCTCTTATCAAAAAAGTGAAGGACCTTCTCTCCTGCACCAGATAGTAAAAACGGCTTCCCTGCCCATCAAAGTAGGAAGCTTCACAGAACACAAGGTCAAAGCCATCCTGGGACACAAACTCTAATATCAAAAACCTCATTTCCTGGTCAAATGAAAAGGGTACCCAAATGAAGAGAATACTTGGGAACCAGAATCCAACATGGAGAATTCCGCTACTCTGATAAAGGAATACAAATCTCAGAATAAAGAGTTGTGCTCTACAAGCTCAACTATGGTAGGAGATGATGTTAGGGCCCAGAATGCCCTGGATAATCAACTAGCCTCTCTGGAAATAGTACAACCAACTGTGTGAAAAACCTTACCAACTGCCTTCCAGAGGGAAAATTCCCCTTTCAAATAACAAATGGCCTGGGATTTGAGAGGCTCACAAGCTTCAAATCCCTGTCATCAAATCTAATGACAAATCTGGGGCCAGTTACTATTGGGAAGTGGTACATTAGGGGAGTGATTGTTCAATTGTGTTATTAGGCACTTGATTGCTTGTGAGATCTATTAATAGCTGTGGCACCTTGGCTTGCTGCAGCCCAAGCAAGGTTCCTGTTATGACAGCCAATGCCCATCCATACCCAGACTAAAGTGTACAAATTCCTGGCAAAATTGTAAGTATTACTGAAATTGATGCCACCAGATCTCTGGTGGCACAAAAGGCCACACATTCACTAGTAAGTATGAGTAGTGAGGAGGAAAAGCCCTCATCACTATTGAAAACTTAAAATGAACAACTTTATGCCCAGGAACTATTATTTTCTTGTAGGAATTATCTATTTTTGCACCAATATAATTATTCTATTTGCATCTATTTGTGAATATACTACACAATATAACCGTGCCTATCTGTCCCCCTGGTTCTGCTCCTGTCACTTTGATTAAGCCACATTTTGCCCTTGACTTGGAGTTCTTCCATCCCCACCATCTGGATCTCCCTCCTGGCCACTCTAGAGTGACCATTCCGCCTACCATGAAGGAGATTTCTATTACTCCCCCCTGCCCAACGTGCCTCCTGCCCAGGATTTCAGCAAGTCAGGGTTTGTTTATATCACAGTATTGGGGCTGGCTGATCAGGTCATGACCCATAATGGAAGTTGATGTCCTTGGGCTACAGCTGTGAATTACCTTTTCAGGATAGCATCAATTGTGTACATGGCCTTCCAGGCCCGGCCTGTCTCCCCTGTGGGATTCCAGATGGACTCTGGTATGGGCCAGAACACCAATGTTGAAGAACAACACATCACCCAGGTGAAGATCAGTATGCCCAGCAAGGAAAATTGAGATGTTGTGACTGTCTGCTTCAATCTTCTTGGAGGCCACTTCAGCGCACTCTATTTGATGGCTCAGGAAGATTTTGAAGTGTCAAAACAGCAGGCTTGACCCGCCAGCAAGGTTCCAAACAAGCGGGTTTGTGACCTGCAATCCAATTACCTGGCCACTCAAATCCAGACTAGGAAGTCAACTTGAATTACCAAATCCAACAACATGAACAGATTATGATCCCTTATGATGGATACCTTGTTTTGGCGCTTGTATCATTACCAGGATCAAGTCACCCCCTTCAACATCCAGCCATGTGATCAACACAATCATGTTCCTGTTATCCTTGATTCACATTGACTATATAATCACTATCTCTCAATAAATAGTATTATCTAGCTTCTAAATATTTCCCCCTTTGTAACTCTGCTAAAACAGCACAGTTACGTCATTGGTAGCACAGGTAGGCTCTCCATCCTACCTTACTTTGAAAAATTCTGCCTGTTGCCTGCACGCGCTGCAACTAACAAATCCTTGACAGAATTATGTCTGGCCTCCTGCCTGACTGGACCCCATACACCACTGGTACCAAGATACCTGATGGCTTTGTCCTGTACCAGAACACAGTGATACCACTGCCCGCCTTCAATGCCATATCTGCACAAGGGCTCTTTCAGGCTCCCTCCTCTATTCTGCAACCAACCAACAAGAACACCATGCCCGCCTACGTAACCCAAAGACTGCAAAGCGCTGCCTTGGAACCTTTTTCCAGGGCCAACAACAACACTGCTGCATGAATCCTGTCTGCCCAGAGCAAGCTGGCCCAGATGGAATGCCTGCAGCAATTTTGGATTGCGGAAATCTCCATCCGCCTGACCCACAATGCTGGCACCTGGTGTGACAAGTGGCACAGGGAACATGCAGACAAGAACTGGGATACCTTCAAGCAAGACTTCTTGGCAAGATTTGTGCTTAAGGATACAGCGCTCATGATCATACGCCAAGTAAAGAACCTAACCCAGACAGGCACTGTGAAGGAACTCACCCGCGCCTAAGAGGAACTCTGACTTTGTGCACCATCTGAAATGGCCTTTGACACCCCAGCCATACACCTCATGTACTACAACGCCCTCAAGTTGCATGTGATGAGACACGTGAACCTGGACCAAGTGACCAATCTACAAAGCCTGTACTGCAAAGCAGAGAAAGTGGAACAAACCTCCAACGCCCTCCATAAGGCAAAAACAGGAAAACAAGATAGACCCAAAGATTCTCACACAGGCGGGCGCTCTACTTGACCACCCATGGAAACAACAGGAATAACACCAACCATAAACCCACAAACTCAAGCGGACATGGGAATGGGAACAATGGCCAGTTGAATTGTACCCATTTCCATATCATTGGCACGCAAGGCAATCAAGATGAGGGAAAAGCCCAGGGAGAGCATTAAGCAAGCCAAGCTCTTCCCACACAACTCCTGACTTGCCCAATGATGAGTACCAACCTGAGGACGTGGACCAATATCCAATGATCCAAGTACCCTCGGAGGACTTGGTACTGTACACCATTGCCAGACATCCCAATAAACTGATGTCCTATCCTTTCTGTTTTTGCAGTTACACAGGCTCAGCACTCCTGGATTTGGGCGCGGATCAAACCCTAGTCAACAGCAGCTTTGTAGATAAGTTCAAGCTAACCACTAATCCTTCATGGATTAAAAACATGGTCCTGGCTGATGAACACCACAATGCTGTGACAAGGGAAACTGCCCCCTTCTCTGTCATGCTTGAGAACCTCCATTCCACCATCCAAGGTCCCATCATTGACTTCCCAAAGTTTGACATTGTACTGGTGTTGGATTGGTTACAAAAGAACAACCCTCAGATAGACTGGGCAACCTCAGACTTGACCATCAAGCGTGAAGGTGTCAATCATCAGATCTACCCTGACTCAGTGGATCAGCTCCTACGCAACCACATCTTTGTGTGCATCACAGAGACCCTGGACAAAAAGGAAAACCTGAAGACAATTGACTGGGACTCATGCCAGTACAAGATCATACACTTCAAAGATCACCAGTATACCTCCACATCTCAGGACCACAAAATTGTGGCCCGCCATCCAGAAATCTTCAAGGAAGCGCTACCCAGGCCACCCCCTGAAAAACACATCCAACACTCCATCCAACTTAAGGGGCTGTCCCCAAAGCACACCCTATCTACAGGCTGTCCCCAAACAAAGACAACGCCCTACGTGCCTATCTCAAGGAAGCATTGGAGAAAGGACTTATCTGCCCCTCGCAGTCTCTTTTTGGGGCTACTGTGTTCTTTGTGGCCAAGAAGGACAGTACTTTATGTCTGGTCACAGACTATTGAGCCCTAAATGAAGTCACCATCAAGAATTTTTATCCACTACCACTGATTTACGACCTCTTTGACGCCTTGGGAGGAGCCACAGTCTTCTCCAAGATTGATCTGACTGCAGGCTACAATCAGATTTGCATTAAGGAGGAAGATATCCCCAAAACAGCCTTCCACACTAAATACGGCTCATACAAATGTGTGGTACTCAACTTTGGCATGACCAACGCCCTGTTCACCTTTGTAACCTTCATGAACAAAGTATTTGCACCCCACATAGGCAAGCACGCCCTAGTGTACCTAGACAACATTATTGTCTACAGCCCCTTGGTGGAACAACACCACAAAGACCTCAAGGCAGTCTTTGCTACCTTGGCACAACACAAACTGTTGGCCAAGCCCTCCAAGTGCCAGTTCTTCTGTGAGCAACTACCCTTCCTGGGATACATAGTCTCAAAGGACGGCATCAAACCCAACAGTCAAAAGATACAGGCCATATGCAAGATGCTGCCACCCAAGGATAAGTCGGAACTCTGCACCTTCCTGGGGATGGTGGCCTATGTATGTTGCTTCATACCTGACTGTGGCGTTTTGACTGCCCCCTTATCTGCTATAACAGGCGCCAAATCCAATTTTGTGTGGACCCCCCAATATGACCTCTGTTTTAGACGCCTCAAGGAGAAGCTCACAACAGCTCCCATCCTGCAATACCCCAAACATGACGGGGAATACCAAATGAAAACCAACGCCTCAGATGCATCCATCAGGGGAGTCCTACAAATCAAGAATAGTGATGGTGACTTCCTGCCTGTAGCCTATGAATAACAAAAGTTGACAGATTGCAAGTGTCAATAACCTATTCACAACAAGGAACTGCTGGCCATTGTGCACTGTCTAGTCAAATGGCATTGTTATCTGGAACAGCAGGAAGAATTCACAGCATTAACCAACCACAAGTTGCTCATATATTTCAAAACCCAAGCAAACCTATCTCACCGCCAAGCCTGCTGGATGGAGCTCTTGGAGAGATTCAATATGCTCATACAGTACAAACCTGGGCCCGAGCTTGCCATGGCAGACACTCTCTCACACCTATATGTCCGTGCCACAAGAGGGGAAAATGGGCTCAACCCAGACTGGCCTCTCTTGGTACTACAAACAAAGGACAAGGATTCCCCCCCTGGTACAACCAACATAACAAAGGAAACAGTTATCAAAAACAAACACCTATTTGCTGATGTGTACAGGACCCTGCACAGAAAAATGTCTGACAGTACTACCATTCCCTATATCCCCACACACCAGCAAGTAGACACCATCATGTGCTATCACAGAGACCTCAGACACACCAAGAGTCAAAACCTATATGAGTTCCTTAAGCACAAGGCCTGGTGGCCAACCTTATACTGTGACGTTCAGGAAGTCCTAGACCAATGTGAGGTATGCAAAAAGTTTGCCAAAAGCAAAACCCCTCCAAAGTCAGTACTACTCATCTTCACACAACTACCCTTCAAGGTATGGGCCCTTGACGTTGTTGGCCCCATGCCAGGGAAACACAATGATAAGAAATACATCATGACCACCATAGACTTTGCTACAAGATGGCCAGTAGCCCAAGCAGTAAAGGTGCACACTGGCAATAATGTACAACAATTCATAGGAAGAGAGATAATCAGCAAGTTCAGAAAGCCAGAACTCCTAATAACTGATGGAGGGAAAGAATTGACCTCCAAAAGCACCAACATATACCTTGCTAAAAATGGGGTCAAACACACCATAACAACACCATACCACCCACAGGCCAATGGACGTGTAGAGCGGCTAAATGGCAGCCTTGTGCAAGCCTTAGCCAAGCTCACCGCTGGGAGACCTGAAGACTGGTATAAGCATCTATCAACTGCACTAATTGTGTGCCAAACCCAAGTGAACAAATCCACCGGAAAAAGCCCTTTTGAGTTGGTATACAGCACACAGCCAAATATCATCCAAGCATTAACAGGACCCAAACTGGAAATCCCAAGTGAAGTCCCCCTGCGCTCAGACCCTCAAGTTATAGAGGCCAGCAGCAAACAAACAGAAAAGGGAAATGAACGTCTGCAAAAACTTTTGTCCCCATCCAAGATAGACATGAAGTTGGGGATGAGGTTTGGGTCATGAACATTTATAAAAGCAAACTACAACCCAAGAAAGTAGGACCAGCAATCATTCTAAAGGTAAACAACAATAACACTTACCTTGTGCAAGGACTTGGGAAGCTCAGACAAGATAAGACCTTACTGTTACAAAAGTAACAGTTTCAAGGCCCTGGGCGGGAATCAAACCCACTCCTAGCCACCAGGCAGGGCTAGCGGGTGGGGGGAGATTTGCATGCACCTGGATTTTTGCTTTTCAAAGCAAATCCAGGTATAGGAACCATTCCTGCCCTGGTGGCAGCTGAGGGGCCTGCTTTGGGCCCCAAAAGCTATGTCCAAGCCTTGGTGGGTTTGGCTGGGCCTGGGCAGACTATTTTTAGCTGCCCAGTAAATCCAGACCAAGCCCACCCTCCATTAAGTAATTTGGGGTCCCCAATTGGGGACCCCTTTTTTAAGCAAGTTCTTTGGGCTTGAGAAAGCCTGTCAAGCCAGTCCAAAAATGGTGATCTAATTGGGAAAACCCCCAAACCCCCAGAAGCCAAACCTGCCAAAATCAATGACCAGCCAAGCCAAGATGGACCATCAAAAAGCCAAACAACTGTTCATGAAAACCCCAAAAATAACCATGAAGCAGCCAACCAAACAGCAGAACCTGAAATGCCAAGCCTTGCCACACAGATAGCATCAGAAGAATACCCAGAGGCACCTGAATGTGAGTAATTATATAAATCAGAAGCACTTGAAAAAGTTCTGTATTGTCATCCTTACCAAATAAAGTTGTTATGAACCTTTGGTTCACCAATCTGTTTCCATACCTATTTTTGATACTCTTCCATCTGCATACACCCAAGCAACAGCACCCCTCTACTGGGATAGATAGTCAGACTCCAGTTGATAAAACCAAAGTCTTTGACTACTACCGCCCACCCAATGCTCCATTTGGCCTTGTGCATTTCACTGAGTATCCCGCCAATCCTGATCACAAACCCTGGACATTGGAAGACTTGCAGTGGTACACCCGCCCAAACGCTCCCAAGGAACCCTACCAAATTGTCCAAGACAGCAAAGCAATCACCATCTACCCTTTGATCTTCAACAGGAAGTACAACAATCCTGCTGCCTACTTGGTCCCCATGGAACCGCCCCCGATACCCAAACCAACCATCTCAACCCCCCCACTTCTGATGCCTCTGGCCAGAGTAGTCAATTCCTGGGAGTGCTTTACCTTGCGCTCACAGGATTGATTGACTCTGCCTTGCCAGCAGCTGGACCTTGGGCTGTGGCTGGGAAGGCCCTTTCCTATCTGATAAAGTTAGGTCCCATCATCTGGTGGGCCATGCCAGTACCTGCTTTGACTCCTCCCTCACCTGCTGGAGCCCCACGGTACTCCTGGTATCCTGACATTATGACAATCCACCCCAAACTCAGTAACCTGGGCCCCAAGATGTTATTAGCACTTAGGGCTACTTGTATGTTTTTTTATGATTATCACTTATTACTGTTATTTGTGGCTATCATATCAAATCTTCTCCATGTAGAAGAGAACAACCTGGACCTTGCATGATTCTAAGGATGCTCCAGAGAGCAAAGACCCAACCACAGCAACCTCCTCTCAAGTACAGAACGTCATTGTGAACCAAACCACCTCTAATGTGATCATGCCCCAGATGTGCAAGCTCAGCCTAGAGGAAGCTAGAAGAGCCATGCCAGTACTATGACTGCACTTCCTAGCCAATGCTGCCGCCTATCCCAACAACACAGTCAAAGTCTTGGGAGTAGAATCCATGCTAACAGGGGACACCCTAGACTGGTTCAGCAAAGCCACCGCCAACAATGTAGAGTTTTTCTTAGACTATGCTTAATTTGAGGCTGAACTAATGGCCACAGGAGAGGACCAGAATACCCGTCACTTTGCCTTCATGACCCTGTTAGAATTCAAGCAAAACAGCTGCCCACTTCAGACCTACGTAGAAGAATTCACCAAACTACAGACCTGTGCTATGCTGGACAACAAATTAGCTGCTGTCCTATTCAGAAAAGGCGTGAACCCAGGGTTAAAGGACCTCCTCGAGCACCACCACCCCCCACAATTGGATTAGAAAAACTGATTGTGCTCTGCCAAGGACTAAGCTTAAACCAAGAAGCCCACGGCGCTGCCCCCATGGTCCCTGGATGGCCAGAAGCCCCAAAGCAGCCAGACCAGCCATGACACCCAAGGAGTTGCAACAACATTACAGAGACGGGCTGTGTTTCCACTACCATGAAGCAGGACACCAGACCAGGGCCTGTCCCATAAGAAACCAAACTTCAGGCTCCCTTGCCCAATTAAACACTACCTCTCAGTCTTATAAGTATATCATAGTGACCCTAGAAGTGGGAGATAAAGTATTTCACAAAAAGGCTTTCTTAGACACAGGGGCTGAAGAAAGTTTCATTGACCCCACATTAGCGTTCAAGCTGGAACTCACCCCCTCAGATACTCAATTCCAAGTCACTATGGGAAATGGCTCAACTGACATTGGCCAAGAATGTAACCAACACCTCAAGCTGAAGATTGGGCAAAACACCTACCCCTTGTCTGTTATCTTGTTGAAAGAATTACCACACCCATTGATACTTGGAGACTCCTGGGCTGACAAGCATGGTGCAATCCTGAACTATTGTGACCAAACTGTAACCCTGGGAAAGGGACCTAACCCCAACACTGTACCCATTCAGCCAAGCCCACACATAGTACCCCCACCAAACTCATGTCCTTGTGAGGGCCCTTGCTCAGGGAAGCAGCCCTCAGCCCTCAAGAAATGGGCCAGTGTCTTCAGCAAAGAGGCGGCAACTCAACTACCTGAACACTCTATCTACAGCCACGCCATTGACTTACTCCCTGATAAGCAACCCAGCCACAGCCTCATCTATAGTTGCAACCACAAAGAACAGGTGGCCTTGAAAGTGTACATTGAAGACATGACCAATAAAGGATTTATCTGAGTCTCAAAGGCCCCATGCTCTTCCCCCTACTATTTTTTAGGAAGAAAGATGAGGGAATGAGACCTTGTGTAAACTACCAGAAGCTGAACAAAATCACAGTAAAAAACCAATACCCCATACCTAATGCTGATGACCTATGTGATGTCTTGAATGGAGCACAAGTATACTCTAAGATTAACCTCTGAGACGCTTTTAACCAAATCCAAATCAAAGAAGGCAATGAATATAAAACGGCTTTCAAAACTTGATATGGACTCTATGAATACCTAATCATGCCTTTTGGGCTATGCAAAGCCCCTAGCACTTTCCAGAAGATAATTAACTCGGTCCTTGGAGAATACCTGGACCAATTCTGTGTGGTATATCTTGACAAAATTATGATATATAGCAAAACACATGAAGACCACCTCCGCCACCTGGACCTCATCTTGGAGAAACTAGCAGCAGCCAACCTTCACGTCAAACTCAAGAAGTGTGAGTTTTTCCAACCTGAGGTAGAATTCTTGGGCTACGTAGTACAAACTGGTGGACTTGCCATGGCCCAAGATAAAGTGGATGCAGTCACAGCTTGGCCCACCCCCACCTGTTGGAAAGATGTTAGGAGTTTCCTGGAGCTAGCAAACTACTGTAGAGATTTCATCAAAAAAATTTCTCAGATTACTCTGCCTCTGACCTGCCTTTGCTCAGACAAAGTCCAGTTTGAGTGGACCCCCAACTGTGTTGTTGCCTTTGAAGCCCTGAAGTTGGCCTTCACCTCTGCGCCTGTGTTAGCCATGCCTGACCACACAAAGCCGTTCATTCTGGAAACCAATGCTTCCAACTTTGCCCTGGGAGGGGTGATTCTTCAGGAAGGAGGAGATGGTATGCTACATCCTGTAGCATATTACTCCAAAAAGATGATCCCTGCTGAAGGAAATTATCCTATATATGATAAAGAAATGCTAGCTATAATGAAGACGCTAAAGCACTGGCGCAGATACCTATGCGGCACTGAGCACCCAGTAAAGGTCCTAACAGATCACAAAAACTTGGTTTACTTCTTCAAACCACACCAGCTTAACCAACAACAAGCAAGATGGGCCCTAGAACTGGCAGACTATGTACTAGAAATTTTGACTATAAACCCGGCAAAGTAAACATTGTCCCAGATGCCCTAAGTAGAAGAGACAACCTGATCCTGTCCTCCGCCAAGTTGAGAGATCACAACACCCATACCCTGTTGGATACAACCAGTGAAAGAATACAGCTAAACTACCTGAAAATTGTTGCTAAGAAATTGGACATATTAGAAGCCCAGGCAAAGGACCCTGTTGCCAAAACTATGGTCTCAGAACTCTCAACACAACTAGACAGCCCCCTGTACAAAAGAGGTTACTCACTAAAAGGAACCACCCTACTGTTCCAAGGAAGAATCTATGTACCAGAAGGATTAGCTCAGATTTCTGCACTAAAGGACTATCACAACTCAGAACTAGCCGGCCACCTGGGACACAACAAAACCCTTCAAAGCATCAAAAGGAATTACTTGTGACCTAAGATAGACGCAGATGTTATCAACTACATTGAGGGCTGTGAAACATGTGGGGGTACCAAAACAAGACGCTCTAAGCCAGAAGGCCTCCTCTGCCCCCTAGACATCCCTTCAGGCCCCTGGAAATTGGTATCCATGGATTACATAGTTGAACTCCCACCCTCCAAAGACTACAATGCAATTCTGGTGATGGTTGACTGCTTCACCAAAATGGCCTACTTTGTCCCCACTACTACCCATTGCACTGCCACTGAAACTGTCTGACACTTTCATGACCAAATACTCACCCAACACGGAACCCCAGAGGAAATAGTGACAGACCAAGGACCACAATTCACATCTCATTATTGGGCGCAAGTGATGAAAGACCTAGGAATCAAAAGATGTGTGTCCACTTCCTATCACCCCCAGACCAATGGCCAAACTAAAAGGGTAAACCAGATTTTGGAACAATACCTCCGATGCTATACAAACGCCAATCAAGACAACTGGGCAGACCTATTACCCACAGCCCAATACACTTACAATAGCAAAGATCAAGCGTCCACCGGGATGTTCCCCTTCAAAGATAATTACAGATTTGACCCTACTTGGGACCCCAATATTGAAACCAGGAGTCTAAAAAAGCAGGTAAAACCTGGATGGAACACATCCATAAAACCCAGATGACCTGCTCCCAAAACCTAACCCGCGCAGTACAGACTTACAAAGCCTTCACGGATAGAAAGCGCACCCCTGGAAAGCCACTAGAGATTGGGGACAAGGTCTATCTAGACTCAAGGAACATACCCCTAAATGTCCCATGCCGGAAGCTAGCTCACCAAAGAAGCGGTCCCTACCAGATCACGGGCCAAGTAGGCAAAGTAGCTTACCGTCTGAAGTTACCTGATACCTGGAAAATACATGATGTATTCCATCAATCCTTGATGTTCAAAAAAGACAGAACATCCCTACCCCACCAGAAACTGAAGACTGCCCCTCTGCCCATCCTGGTTGGGAGATCCCTTGAACATGAAGTAGAGTATATACACAGCAACTGTACCCACTACTGTAAGCCACAGTACTACGTCAAATGGCTAGGATACCTGCCCAAGGAAAGCACCTGGGAACCTGCTGACAACCTTGCCAACACAGCTGATGCTGTCTGCCAATATTGGAAGATGAAGAAAGCCAAGTCCGGTTTATAAGGGGATAGTGTTACAAAAGTAACAGTTTTGAGGCCCTGGGCGGGAATTAAACCTACTCCTAGCCACCAGGCGGGGCTAGCGGGCGGGGGGAGATTTGCCTGCACCTGGATTTTTGCTTTTCAAAGTGAATCCAGAAGCGGGAACCATTCCTGCCCTGGTGGCAGCTGAGGGGCCCAAAAGCTATGCCCAAGCCTTGGTGGGTTTGGCTGGGCCTGGGCAGACTATTTTTAGCTGCCCAGTAAACCCAGACCAAGCCCACCCTCCATTAAGTAGTTTGGGGTCCCCAATTGGGGACCCCTTTTTTAAGCAAGTTCTTTGGGCTTGAGAAAGCCTGTCAAGCCAGTCCAAAAATGGTGATCTAATTGGGAAAACCCCCAAACCCCCAGAAGCCAAACCTGCCAAAATCAATGACCAGCTAAGCCAAGATGGACCATCAAAAACCCAAACAACTGTTCATGAAAACCCCAAAAATAACCATGAAGCAGCCAACCAAACAGCAGAACCTGAAATGCCAAGCATTGCCACACAGATAGCATCAGAAGAATACCCAGAGGCACCTGAACGTGAGTAAGTATATAAATCAGAAGCACTTGAAAAATTTCTGTATTGTCTTCCTTACCAAATAAAGTTGTTATGAATCTTTGGTTCATCAATCTGTTTCCATACCTATTTTTGATACTCTTCCATCTGCATACACCCAAGCAACAGCACCCCTCTACTGGGATAGATAGTCAGACTCCAGTTGATAAAACCAAAGCCTTTGACTACTACTGCCCACCCAATGCTCCATTTGGCCCTGTGCATTTCACTGAGTATCCCACCAATCCTGACCACAAACCCTGGACATTGGAAGGCTTGCAGTGGTACACCCGCCTAAATGCTCCCAAGGAACCCTACCAAATTGTCCAAGACTGCAAAGCAATCACCATTACCCTTTGATCTTCAACGGGAAGTACAACAATCCTGCTGCCTACTTGGTCCCCATGGAACCGCCCCTGACACCCAAACCAACCATCTCAACCCCCCCACTTCTGATGCCTCTGGCCAGAGTAGTCAATTCCTGGGAGTGCTTTACCTTGCGCTCACAGGATTGATTGACTCTGCCTTGCCAGCAGCTGGACCTTGGGCTGTGGCTAGGAAGGCCCTTTCCTACCTGGTAAAGTTAGGTCCCATCATCTGGTGGGCCATGTCAGTACCTGCTTCAACTTCTCCCTCACCTTCTGGAGCCCCACATTACTCCTGGTATCCTGACACCTACACCATGATTGCCCAAGACCCTGCAAAGCAAAACAAAAACAACGCAAAACTGCCCTGCCTGCCACAGAGCAACAATTAGTCCAGTATGGCGCCCGGGCTCCTGACAACCTACCCCCAGAGGAGGCCAACCTTCAGTTGGGGGGTGTCAAAACAGCAGGCTCAACCTGCCAGCAAGGTTCTAAACAAGCAGGTTTGTGACCCACAATCCAATTACCTGGCCACTTGAAGCCAGACTAGGAAGTCAATTTGAATTACCAAATCCAACAACATGAACAGATGATGATCTCTTATGGTGGATACCTTGTTTTGGCGCTTGACTCATTACCAGGATCAAGCCACCCCCTTCAGCATCCAGCTGTGTGATCAATACAGTCATGTTCCTGTTATCCTTGATTCACATTGACTATATAATCACTATCTCTCAATAAATATTATTATCTAGCTCCTAAATATTTTCCCCTTGTAACTCTGCTAAAACAGCACAGTTATGACAGAAGCTGGAATTGGCTGAGCTCCAGGTAGCAAGCAGGTCAGAGAGAAATTTCCTATACCAGTACCCATTAGTGTAATTGGTTGTGGTTTGGTAAAATACAGTCCCTTTTGGGGAAACTGCAAGGAACACACCAATCACAGTCCCCTCTGATTCCTTCTTTTTACCCTTGGGGTGTTATTTTTACCAAGGAACCACAATCATGGACTTTTAATGACACCTTATAGTAAGATATAAAGATTACATTGTCCAAAATAGAGTACAGGCAGAGGGTGATGGTGGCACCAACCACAGGATCATAGGGCAAATCAGATCCATCATCCAACTCATTGGCTGGCTGATTAATCAGAATCAGAACACTGACTATAAGCCCATGCATCCAGAGCTGCCCAGTGTAACTGGCAACAAATATGCCCTGGAGCCCAAGTAAGCAGCGGGCCTCAGTTAATTGGAGGCATGAGTCATGTTGCAGAAGGTCAAGCATTATAGGATAAACCTCCTTGATCTAGGAGTTGACCTGCTTCTTTGGCTTCTTGGCCAGCTTGGTACCACCTCTCTTCAAAAGGGCCCAGAACTCCTGCTTAATCACTGCCTTGGTAAATTGAAGCTTAGTGGCTATTTTGGAAAAATTTATGCCACTCTAATTGAGGCTCACAATCTCCTCTATCACCTCATTGGTTATGACTTGACGTTTTTGGCAGACTTAAGGAATAAAGGTACCTGGATTAGGAAGGGCTTGCTCTGATTGGCCCAAACTCTCAAGTGATGGCTGGATTGTATTGGAGGGGACCACAGTCACCCAGTCTCTGGAATGTGGCACAGGCACAGGTTGGGCCTGGTCTTGGGGAGCAACATACTGGCTATTGAAAAAGCCACCTGTGGATGGGCCTTGTGACACATACAATTCAGCCTCCTCACAACTTGCATTAAATTGGGTGTACACAGGAAACGCAGAGGTTGTGCTCTCTTGCTCAGCAGCCTGAGCTTGGAGTAGCTCTGGGTACTGCTCCTCAATAACGTCAAAGTTATCTTCACTTGAAAAACTCATACTAACAAAAAGCAATAAAATTCTATTAAAAAAGCAAAGTATTTCTAGAAAATTAATTTTATTTAAGTGTGTGCTCCTTTTTGAGACAGTCTCTCAGACAAAAATGTCCAAATTTAAAGCACATACATTGAAAATAATGTTGTAGTTCCCTGAATAGATTTTGGTGGATTCACTCCTGAAATCCACTATTTCCAATTTGAGTCCCAAAAGTAATCAAGATTGTTAAAAAATGAGTCATTTTGTGTTTGAGCTCACCACTTTTGTGACTGAACTTCATGTGTTCTCTGTTTGTATCATATTTGCCACACACTCATTATCAAATTTAGTGTAGAATGCTTCAGGAAGTGACTAGATTGTGTGCGTTTTGAATTTGAGTTTCATGTGTTTTCTGTCTCATTTTTGGAATTTGGTATTTGACTTTATTTTTGTTATGATTGACTATTTTTGTTTTCCAGCTATAGATAAATGTAAGCTTTATTGAGTAATTCTTTTCAACTGGTTCCAGTTGAAATTTGTTTTTTGACTGAACCTATGCATTCTAAACTGATTAATATATGTTTATCTCAACAGGTTTGAAAACTACTGTATTAAAAATCTGCAGCTTCTTGTCAGGGCCCAAGGGCTCCCAACTCTGATCCATTTAAACTATAGTCTAAGAGAAGTCCTTTATTTATTATTCAGACCAAGAATAATCACAATGGGGAAAAGGGGAACTAGGTTCTTTTTATACCATTTACATTGGTCTTTGAGATTCTTCCAGATTCTTCCTGAAGGTCCTTGTCTCTCTATCTGGAGGGTCATACTAAGAGTTTGAAACATCAGCTGACTAATTCTAGTCATATTCTTTTGGTCAGATTCAAACTTTGCGGTTTGCCTCAGTTGGTCATCTAAAAATACTTTGGATGGATTTTCCTCATCTGGGGCTTTCATTTGAGCGTAAGGACATCCAAAACTGATCACTGGAAGCTGAGATATGGTTGGATTTGCCCGCTTACTAATTGTTGCTTGTCTTGATTTGAAATCCAATCTTGCAACCATTTTGGGACATGCTGACAGGGTTTTTGAACTCGGCTCTTTAAATTGCCATAACTTTTGATCTAGGGTACCTAGGGAGATCATCAAGGTAGCTTTCTGACGGCAAGAAGTAGCTTTATCAATCCAAGCTTTTAAAACGCAATTTTTTCAAAGCTACTATGTCATGGCAGGCCATGACACTTCTCTTCCAATTTTAATCTACACATCTGGAGTTGGGTAATATTTGGGTCATTATTTGTTAGATTAATCTGTTTCCTATTAACTGTGCTACTTAACACTTTAAAATTTTGTTTTAATTTTCTTATCAACAAATTTAAATAATTATAACAATTTTATCAAAATAAATCTTATTTAATCCTTATAATATAAAAACCTATATTAAATCAATCATTTTCTACTTACAGCTAAATTAAACTGTATTAAAAGCTAGTAACAATCTTATTTCATGTACCATTTTTCTTGAAAGCTGATTAGTAAAAAATGACATCATTCTAAAAAGAGAAACATAAAAATACAATAAAACTGATACAATGCTTTTTGTTGGAAATTAAATTGTTGCCTAAAATCTTAGCTTTTTTAAAAATATTTAATTTAAAATATAATGATTTTTGAATCCCTCTTTTTAAAAAGAGGGCAGACAGCTTTTTTGCATATTTAATAAATAAATATTTAATAATTTTAGATTTGTTTTATAAAAAATCTAGTAAAAAGTTAAAAAAACTAAAACTAAAATTAAAACTAAACTTTTATTGAAATTTCAGTGATCTCATTTAGCATAAGTAATTTATTCTTAAGTTAGATTTTATAGAAAATATATAATAAGAACTTATAAGAGAGTAAAAGTTTTTCTTTTCAAATTCTTAAGTATTTAATAATAATAAAATGGCTTTATACAACTATTTAATAAAATTATATTTTTATACTGTATGCTAGAGATAATATGTATAAAAAATTCAAACATAAAAAAGAATGTATCAAAATCTTGCTTTATTTAATTAAATTTTATAAAGGTTGAAATTTATTTAAACTAAATAAAAAATGATCTTAGTCATTGTATCTATAAAAATAAGATACAACTTTAATTATATAAGCAAATATTTATATGTGATTAAAAATAACATTTTTATTTTGATAGATTTAAGATATATAAAGTTCATTTTTTAAGAACTGTTAAAAGTTATAATAAACTTAAGTTTATTTAAACAAAAGGTTTTTGAGTTGGTTACTAGAAGTAAGCTAAATAATAATTTATACTTTAAATTTAGTTTACTGATTAAAATATCATACTTTAAGAGTTAATTAGCATATTTTATTTCAAATAATAATTTTATAAGCTTACATTCAAAGCCGCTTAAAGATACTAAATTGGTATTGAAATATAAAGTTGCAGCACAATTCCAAAAGCTGAGATTGAGGGCTTTCTAATGATACTAGTTTGAGCAAGATTGAAGTACTATTTGCCAAAATATCAACAGTTAACCAGAATATAAAAAGGGGTAAATAAACAATGATATCAGACTTCAGGGGTGATATTGATAAATTAAGGAGATCAGTTGGGGGTCAGTTGGGGATTTATGCCTGTAGTGCAAAAGCTCAGCTAACATGGTATTTAAACAGTTCAACTTTACAGAAATTTACTTTACAATCCACACCTTTACTCCTCTCTGATAACTGCACATCTATTTCCAAGCAAGAACTGCCTGAACCAAGCCAAGGAACCCAACCACTATCATTATGGAACCTATCAAGTTTGCACCTCAGATGACACCCTTCTTCTCACTGGGGGCTTCTACTAAGAGAGAAAGAATCTCTATGCTTAAACAAGCATTCCTTTTTACTGCTGGTAATGATCTTAACAGCTTTGTTGAGAATTTCTTATTAAAAACAGAGTTTGGAAAAAGTACTTTCTTACCTGTCATACAAAATTCTAAGACAGATGATTTCCTTAACAACCTAAAGGAATTGATGTCAGAGTCCCCTGCCAAGCACCTTCCTTCCCTAAGAGCATTGGTTACATCAAGCTACAGTCTGAAAGAGCTTTGGGATTGTGGATTTAAAATGACAAAAAATGAGTATTCATATTCTAAAAAAATAAAAAATGCTAAAAAAGCATCATTAAATTCAAAAAATAAAAAAGGAAAAAATGATTCAGTAAAGAAAGAAAACATAAAAAATATTTTAAAACACATATTAAAAAATTCATTCCCAACCAGCCAATTCACTAAAAAATCCCCTGGATTGATTTATGAAGAATTACAAAAAGAATTGAGTGAATACTCAACTAAAATAAAATACTCCTTATTGAAAACAAAAAAAGAAATTTATGAAGATATGAAAATAAAAAACAATATTTCTATTTCACTTTCCACTTTTTATAAGCTTATTCCTAATAATATAATTAAAAGCAAAAAGCAAACTGATATGTGTAACATTTGCAACTTAAAAAAATCATTAGAAATGAAGAAAAAGGATTTGAGTATAAAGAAGTTGCCATTGCCTAAATCTATTAAAGAAAATTTGGAATCTATTGACCTACATGAAAAGTTTTATAAGCATCAAAATAAAGAATATATTAGTGATATAAATAATCTTGATAATAATTCATGTGTTATAGTAATAGACTATAAAGAAAACTTTAAAATAGGTGGGGGTCCTATAGAGACAAATAATTGTTTTTATGAGAAAATACCTATTTCTTTATTAGGATTTGCAATTGCTTTTAAAGAAAATGAGAAAATTAAATATAAGTATCATGACTTTTTATCTGAAATTTTATCTCATGACTCTTTGTTTTCAGGTCAGTGTTTGATAAGTCTGCTTAAAAATAATAAATTTAAGAATATTAAAAATATTAAAGTTTGGACTGATAATGGTAATCATTTTAGATCTTATGAATTCTTATATTATCTTTTTTAAGAGGTACCTAAAATTATAAAAGGAACAATTAAGTTTAATAGATTTGTTGAGTGTCATGGCAAAAGTATTGTTGATGATCATTTTGGTGTATTATCTAAAATATTTAAACAAAAGGAAAATGAGATGTATATAAAAAATATAAATGATCTCAAAATGGTTTTTGAGAGAGAGGAAGAAAGAAAGGGTTTATATGAGTCACTTGTAAATAATTCAGATGTTTCCCAAAAAACCTTTTTTTACATCTATGATAGAAAATCTAGGCCTCAAAAAAGCTGGCTTGAAGTCAAAGCATTTTATGTTAATCTTTCATATTTAATGAAAGATGGTGAGCTGTATGTTTCACCTTTGACATTTGAGGATGTTAAGGAGTACTCCAAAATAAATTATTGTGCAAAGTTCTGCACAGATGACAGAGAAACAAAGAGAGCTGATACTACTAAAGGATTAGTAGGACATGTTCATGAAGTTGGACGCATAACAAAAACTTATATTTCACATAGGGTAAATAGTCTTTTAAATACAACAACTTTTTTTTCTAAAAATAACTAAGAAATTAATTATATGAGCCAAAGATAGTGTAATAGCAATTATGGCTTTGGGGCTGCTATTACTCTCCCATGCAACTCATATATTTGATTCTTGGCTTATTAAAATAGAAAAAAGGGTTTTTAGCAAAAATACAGTTAATAGAAATAAGATTTATTTTTATTATTTGTATATTTTACACCCTTAAACTTTTATTCAGTTAACTAAGCATTATATTAATGTTCAAAAAACATAAGTTTACAGCTTAAATGATACCAAAGAAGTTAAAAGTCTTTAAAATGCTTAAGCTGGCGTCTTGGCTTAATCTAACAAATAATGACCCATTTGTAGCTAAGCCAATGTGATATAGTTGAATGAGATTAGCCATTCTTATTAAAAAGTAAGTTAATGTTGTAACTGTGCTGTTTTAGCAGAGTTACAAGGGGGAAAACATTTAGAAACTGGATAGATATTCTTTATTATGAGATAGTGATTATATAGTTAATGTGAATCATGAATAACAGGAACATGATTGTGTAGATCACACGGTAGGATGGTGAAGGGGGTGGCTTGATCCTGGTAATGAGTCAAGCGCCAAAACAAGGTATCCACCATAAGGGATCATATTTTGTTCATGTTGTTGGATTTGGAAATTTGAGTTGACTTCCTAGTCTGGCTTCAAGTGACTGGATAATCGGATTGCAGGTCACAAACCCGCTTACTCGGAACCTTGCTGGTGGGTCAAGCCTGCTGTTGACATTAAGAAATACAAATTTATTTGGTTTTGAGTAGCCTATATTCTCAGGTTGACATAGTTTAGACCATGCTCCACTTAATTTAATCTTCATGCTTTCAACAATCATGTAAAGGATTGGCTGTAAGGATGAGCCAAATTGAGCTTTTGGCTTGATCATCAACTTTTAAAATTAAATTTAGTTAAAAATCAATTCAGTCAAATCCCTTACGGCTTGAACCCACTCAAGGTGACATTACATCCAGACAGACTCACTTTTGTATATATTGGCATTAATTTATTATTATTAATAAGTACTTTGGCCCACATAAGATTTTGCATGTTTTAATTGGTTCCTACTGAAGGGCAATGTATTACATAAATTCTGATGTATTCCTCCTATAGGAACTTTTATTTATGAAGATACTTGAAATACCTTATAAATAATTAAAGAGTTATCAATTAAATTACCAAAAATCACAGATCCCTGCAATATCTTGATAAATAAACTTAAGGGTTTAATGACTAATTGTAGGGAAACTTTAGGATTTCTTGAACAAATCTGCACATCAATTTAGTAGCATCTATCTGTCAGTTATTCAAGACTTATGCAAGTTCAATGTTTAGGGTGTTGTAAAAATTATAATAATAGTTAGTTCTAAATAATATGGTATAGAGGAGTAAGGGGTCCAAAAATTTACTGATCTAACTTTACGTCAAAACAGTACGGGTCATTGGTAGGTTAGTTTTCAACCAGCAATAATCCAACCTCAGTAGGTACTTCATAGGTCTGGATATACCCGTGCACAAGGATACCCATATCTAAAGATCGAATCGAACCCAATCTTAGTAATTTTAACTCGTCTTGTGGTATTTAATATCATTTGCTGTTCGCAAAGCAGACCAAAATCAACTTGGCTGTAATTTAGAACCAATTAGCATAAATATTTATGTTTTTGCTGGGTTATACTCCATATATATCGTTTTGCCTTTTAAGAGGAGAACTCTTAAATCCTATTCACAACCAGCCTGAATTTTAGATGTAAAATGATAAATAGGATTGCCTCAATTCGAGACGTAAATTTTTGGGAACTGATTAGTTTTATAAAATCTGGATTTAAAAACGAGCGAGATTAAGAATCGATCTAAAATCCAACATATGGGTCATTAGTTTAAAAATATATTTTCTATTAACTTTGCCACTTTGCACTTAAAATTTTGTCTTAATTTTCATACTAATAAATTTAATTAATTACATCACTTTTACAAAAAGAAATTTTGCATAATCTTTATAATTTAAAACCTATATTAAAAATGAGAATTTTATACTTAATGTTAAATTAAACTATTATTAAAAAACTGGTAACAATCTTATTCCAGACACTGTTATTTCTTGAGACCTACTGTCAAGATTTTTGGGTCTTGAAAAATTGATTGGGTCTTTATTAAAGCAATGTAAAGATATCTTATGGTTTTGTTGATATAAGCTGGATCTGTGTAACAACAGATGTACTTCTTATTGGTGATGGTGGGGTGTGGCAGTGACTTAGCAGGGTTCTATTGAAGGGTCACTGGAGGCAACTCTGTGGAAGATTCTCTTGGTCAAGAGATGAGGCACTAACAGCTTTGGGCAGAAGGTGTAGGGTCTTGCCCAGTAGGGAGCAAGATTATATAATATGTCATGCAGAGCATTTGGATTCAAATTCAACCAGTACAAGAATGTTAGAACAGTTTGTAAAAGAACCTTCAACAACCCTGCTAAGAACTTATAGTTTAAAAAAATATATCATTGTGTTAACCAAACCCAAACAGATTATATAAAACAAAGTATCAAATAATGACTTATTTGTAACTAAGGGAATATCAACATTTGGATACTTCCCATGGAGCTATCTTAACATGTAAAAGATAAAATTCTCTTTAAAAGATAAAATTGGTGGCAACAAGCTAAAAGTGTGTTGTCTGACTAGTTCTATAGGTAGGACACGCCATTTCAAAAACAGCATCTCAAAAAACAGCATCTCAAAATACGTCATCTCAAATTTCTGCTATCTCAATTTACTAGTAAAAACGCCATTTTGATTTACGGCATTTCAACTAAGAAAAAACAGTTTTAAAATTTTAGATTTTTGAACTCCAAAAACTACCCAAAAAATTCCCAAAAATAAAAATTCAAAAAATATTTCTAGGCTTAAAAAAGCCTCAGAATTCCAAACCTGCAATTAAAAATGGGGTCAATTAGTAGCAACAAGGTTGCGTAAAGTCCAAAAGTTAAAATAATCCCAAAAACAACCATTTTCATATATTTTAACTATAAACTATGCTTTAAAATAAACATATATTTGTACCAAATACCAAATAAAATTAAAATAATGATAAAAGTAAAGGAAATAATAGAGAAGATAGAGTGGTGTTTATTGAGGAAGGATCATACATTGGTTGAAAGAGCAACTGAGATAGCTTGGAGATGCTCAAGCTTGCTATCCTTGGGATAGTAGGCAAGGACCACCTTGCTAATCTCTGTATACTTTTTCACCGCTTTGGTTTGCTTGGAGGGGATCATTCTTGGTCTTGATGCCTGTTTTAAAGAGGCGGGCAGAGATGGCCTGCTGAGTTTTGAGATGCACCATGATTTTGTTGAACTTGGGCTTCTGAACCCGGACCCTTGTGGCAAATTGACTATGTCACCCTTCAAGAGAAGAGGTGGTCTTGATTAGGCCATTCTTTACCTGCTTAAAGAAGTTCCACTGGATTGAGTCACCACCCTTTCTGATGCGGCGTACTCCTTGAAACACTCCAACCCATTGAGTTTCAAAATACTCTATGAATGGAGCAAAGGCTGCCTGGTTGGCAATAATGTAGGGATGGCGGAGGAGGGCGTTGTAGAAGGCATTTGTCTCCTCCTTCTGCACAAGGACAAGGGCAGAAAAGCAGTTGAACACGTCCTTTGCTTCCTTTGTGCCTTCAGTGTAGACCAGCTCATGAAGTGCAGAGCACTTTTGAAGGCGGCGGCAGAGTGCCTACCAAAAGTGAAAGTAGCATCCCTGAAGGGAGCTCTTGAAGACTCTAATAAAAGCATTGGCCTGAGCCTGCTCAAAATCTACTACCAGGTATTCATGGTATGGAAGGCTTTCAGGCTTTTTCTTGATTGGGGTGGCTTCCTCTGACTGGGCCTTTTTCTTGCGCCCTCTAGTCTCCTTTGGCTCCTCTTTAATAGTTGGGAGGATCTCATCCAACTTGGCCTTTAATATTGTTAGAGCCCGGACATAAGTTTCCTGCTTCTTATTTGGGAGGAAAAAGAAGACCAGGGGAAGAACAAGATTGCCAACCTACCCATGGATATTCCAAAGCTGGCTAAAGAGCTTTGGACAGGTTGAGAATGTTCCATCTGCAAGCCAGGTCTTGCATTTTAAAAGGTTGCAAAGATCCTGGGAGGTAGCAAAGCAGATGATCCGCTCTGGCGCATGTTGCTCATCATTTTGAAGGAGAAATCTCTCTTCATGCTGTGAAAGCTTTTGCTCTTCAGTTAAAATCAACTGGTCAATTGATGTAGCACTGACGCCTTCAGTGCTCAGAGCATATCTCTGGTCAGTGAGATATCTCTGAAGTTTTGAGGCGCCACCAACAGTTGCCAGTTGGGTATCATTTAGATTAATGAGTGCATCATTTACAACCTCAGTTGCAGTTTGGTCTTTGGTGGTTGGTATGACCTGGCAAAGAAACCAGCAGATCAGTTGATACATTGGATCAAAGGGCTTGGCACAGTCATGCCCAATAGTCAGGGCTTTAAAACAAGTGAACCCATAGGTGGTAAGTCTAGCTGGACAGCCAACATTATCACATTTGAAGTGATGCTGACGGATAGACTTCTTCTCGTTATTGCAGCTGAAGCTATAGCCCTTGTGGACAAAGCCAGCACCCCCTTTCTTTGTCATAATTGGATAGCTGACAGGGTATGTGGCGGGCACAGCAAATGTGCCATTTCTGTTGCATACATTATGGATGGTATTAAGATCCCAGAGCTCAATTGGCTCATCTGCATGAGCACCAGGCTCCTGCTCCTGCTCTTCTTTATCCTCAGGCTCTGAAGTGGGGTCAGAGTGGCAGTTAAAGTTGAACAACTTCTCTTAAGGGTCTGACGGGGAGTAAACAAAAGGAGAATGGGGAGGGGTTGGGCTTGTTTCCTCAGGCTCTGGTGAGGGCGTAGGGGTCTTGGGGGGAGCTTTACCCTTAGCAGGCTGCTTTTTAGGGGTAGTTTTGGCCTTTTTGGCCTTTGGAGGAGTGGTCTTGGACTTTGAGGCCTTTGAGGCCTTGGACGCAGCTTTGTTGATGGACTTGGGAGGCATCTAAAAGTGAATTAGTATCAAAATATGAGCAATTTGGGGGTTGTTTTTAAAGAGAAAAACAAGAATGTTTTTAATATAAAAGTATCAATTTTTTACATAGAATTGTAGAAGAGATCAAATAATATATACTATCAAAATTTTAATTTTTATTGAAAAAATAATTCTTTTATTAGTAACGCAAGTAGGCAAAACTTTGAGTTTTGACTGAAAACTTGCTCTTGAGATGGCGTTTTTGAAGTGACGTAATCAAAGTGCCGTAGCTCAAAAACATAGTGTTTTTGACCATTTTTTATATTAAATTAACAAATTTATGGTGGAGCTACCTCAACCGGGCCAAAGAGTAAAACTTGAATTTCTCAAAAAAGCTTATACAACTGGGGTTAAAAAGTACCCAGTTGTTTAGAGGAGATGAAAAAATATATATTTGCAAATTTTCATATGTTTTCTTACATTTTTTATTAATGTTGGTTTTGACGTGAAACTATACTTCTGAAAAGTGGAAAGCAAGAATTGCAGTGGGGGAATTGATATAGCGTAGCCTTGCGTCATAGGTAATTTCCCCTTATTTTCCCCTATCCATTGTGCACCTTGAATCAATTGGGTGATGTGAAACTTGGTGGAATTTGAAGTGACGTAAATTGATATGGCGTAATCACCCTCTTCTATATTAAAACCACTATTAAAATATTTTATTGATGAAACCCTTATCAACGTATCCATGTATAATAAAGTTATAAATTACATATAACAAAACTGGTTTTTTACCCAGCAATGACAATCACTAGAAGGAGTATCATAGTGGCATCTTTTTAGGTTGTTCCTTTTATAAGTGTCTTAGATTAATACTATAGGAACATCTTCTGGAACTATACCACAGGCTTTATTTTAGTTTGGGTATAAACTTATTTTAGCTTAAGATAGATGGCATAATTCAAAATGACGTAAAGTTGAGATGGCGTAAACACGCCCCACACTAAGTGTTTTCATATGTAAATAAAGTTAGCAAAATAAAATTTAATTAATCTGACTTGAAGTGACAGAATTGAGATGGCATAAATTTGAGATGCCGTATTATAAAAGTATATGTAAATTTTAACTATTTTATTGTTTATTTTATTTTTTTGTGATTCAAAATCACTAACGCAAAAAACGCCATCTCAAATTAAATTTTAGATGGCGTTTTTCAAGGTGCCGTTTTTGAAATGGTGTGTTGTACTGTTCTATAATGTAAATTGAGATGAAAGTAAATTTAGAGATTTAATAAATTTTGATTTAACAAAGATTGAATAAACTTTGCCCTTTAATTCTAAAAATAATAAAATAAATTAAAGGTAAATTTAACTTATTTCAAAATTTTGTAAGTAGTTTTAAAAGATTGAAGTGAAAAACTAAAAATATAGATTGATTTGGGGGAAACCAAACTTGGAATTTCAGCTTAAGCTTACTATTCAAAAGTCAGCTTTATTTATATAAGTTGATAGAAAATGTGTGGGGAAGATCTACCCTAGAACTGTGGCTAAAGGGACCCAAACCATGGTAATAGACATGAAGAGAGGATAAAAAGAGAGGGAAGCTGTCAGGAATATTCCTGACACCAGTATTTATATTATAAAATTGACTCCAATATGGCAAGAACAGGAAAATATCCCACTATCTAGGCCATAGGTTATTCAACAAATACCTCAAACAAGCAGGATGTATGATACAAACTAATTGATTATCCAAACAGAGCTTAAAATGAGTGGGAATATTTTAACCACCAAGCATGAACCTGCCACCACCGCACAGGTGTCTGCCACCACCGTGCAGACGCCTACTGCCACCTGCCCGCCCAGCCAGCCAGCCAGCCAGTCAGCGCGCCCACTACTACCATACATGAGTCTGCCACCACCACACAGGCCTCCACTGCCCACCCTGCCAGCCAGCTGCCAGATTGCCTGCCTTCCCATTCCTGCCAGCCAACCCAGTCAGCCAGCTCCTGCCTGCACACTTGCGCCAGCTGGCCAGCTCCCTCCACTTCCTGGGGAAATAGCCAAATTGGAAAACCAAAAAATGTAATTTCCCCAAATCCTAATTTGAAGGGAACTGCTGCCCAGATTGGGAACCACCCCAATGCAGAAGGGACTTACAAGCTCATCAACACCCAAATTCATGTCTCCACATTCAGTAAGTGAATTTGGGTGCATGAAGATAGGGCCAAACTCTTGTCAAGTTATGCCACCCAAGTCAGATATAGAAACTGAGGTCAACCTAAGCCCAATTTTTTCCTGGCAGCAGCCAAGCCAGAACCTATTGGCTCCAACCAAAAATTGCCCATTCAGCCACAGATAGCAGGTAAAAAAAGTTTGGCCCTATTCTAAATGACAAACTCTAATCCTCACAATCCAAAATTTTGGGCTTTCCAATCCCCTGTTTTCACTCCCACTTGAAAACTTTGCACAGTGGGAAACACTATAAATAAAAGACCTCCTCCCAATAATAGGTTATGCTATCATTGAGAGAATTGTCCCTCTTTAATATAACTTTAAACAGTACCTTTCAAAAGAATCTAGGTAATAACTCTAAACTTAGTTACCCCTTCCCAGGATCAGAAGATGAATCTCTTCACCTTCTTTGCTGTGCTCACAGCTTACCTTGGGTTTGGGGGTCACCAGTTCAATTCCAACCAGTATGGGCCAATGCTGGACAACATCAGCAATATGTATTATGTTGAACAGCCACAAATAACTTCTTCTTACACTCAGCCCTGGTCCCTATTGGAGCCCTCCAATCTCACCACATCTATTGCTGTCTATACTGGCAAGTATATCAAGTCCTCATACTTGGCTGATTTAACACCCTGTACAATGGGCCTTTACAGAAGCTCGGTAGCGGAACCCAAAGATCTGCAGGAGCAGCCAAAAACAATGACAGTTGTGTAAGTGGTAAGGAGTAAATTTTACCTAAATTTAAATTAGGATTTATATAAGTAACAAAGAAGGATCTGTATGCATGTGGAAAAGCGAGAAGCAAAAAACATAGGTAACAAGCTTGATTAAACTACTAATAAATTTTTATTTGAAATTTAAGAATATTTATAGCAGCTTAACCTAGAGCAAAGTATTTAAAAACTTGCCCTTTGGGGCAGGGCATGACAGAAGGTGGTTTGAAGAGATCCTTGATTTAACAAAAATATGCTCTTATTAATACTTGAAACTACTGCAAATTATTTCCAGTAATGTTATTGGTATAAAATGGACTGCCTTCCAAGTCTTTTTGGAAGGGATTTTTAAAAAGTGTTAGCCCAATGGCCAGACTGGTGTCTGGTTGCTATTAACTCTTTCTAGTTAGCCTATCATCCCCAAGCTACTAGATTCAACCCCCATAGTTATGCTTCCAAAACTTAATTGTGGTTTGGAATTTCATCAATAATCTAATGCTTAATTCTTCCTCTTCAGAGTAGATATTATATTGTGAAAGAGTATCTTTTAATTGCTCTCATTGATGAGATCCAATCCTGCACTCAATAGAGTGTAAAGTTAAAGAAGAAGAGCTCTGTCTTGTTTCTTGGTGAATTTGATAATAATTGGTTGGTTTTCTGTCTATTGATGGTGTGTTTATCTGAGCCAGTTTTTTTTGCATCCAACTCTGGTAGTGGCATGTCCACTATAGTATTCCTAAATAGTTTCACTTGCTGTCCTGATTTTGTAGGAGTATAACCAGCCAATGGTTATCAATTCAGAATGTCTCAGGTATCTCTCAAATATAAGGATCCTATTTTTAGATCACTGTGTTTAACACACTATTAATATACTTAATCAAACTTATGCCTCAGTGATATAGCATCTAGAACAGAGAATTCTATTCTGACAGTGGTCTGTCTTTTTTATCAGTGGCCATTGTGATAGGGAGATGGATCAGTTAAATCTAATTAATCAATATTTTCTAACACTTACTTACAAAAAACACAATTTTAACTTAATTATATGATAAAACTACTGGTATGATGAGTTTTGTTCAAAATCAAATAGTTACCTGAATTCTTAGCTCTTTAAAAGTATTTAAATAATTAAAATATAATAATTATTTGTTGCAACATCTTTGGTTACTCCCTCTTGGGGACTTGATGCCCCAAGTAGTTCACTAAATGAGTCACTAAATGGCTCACCAACTAATCATTAAGCCAGTGGCACCACTATCATTTGATCATCTATTACAGGGATCAAACAATCCATATCCTAAGCAGAACACAACTTAAGTAAGCCTTGTGACTTATGAGGAACATTACTAAGATAAGCCCCATGACTCCCATGATGTACATGGACAGTTGTGGCTTTCCATGATACTATATATTATCTTATATTCATATCCAATAAAGTATCATTATCTTCTTAATTTTCCCTTTTATCTTGTTTATTATACTTCCAAGAAGTATATACTTGTCAGTGGTAGCACAGGTAGGTTATCCACACCTACACAACTTTAAGGAAAAATTCCTCCTAAGAAAAGGGTCCAACAAATGGTCCTCCCCGCAGGATTAAGAGACTACAAAGAAGGAAATACATCCCTACAGGTTTCACCATCTTCAACAATGTCCTTGTCCTCACCAAACAGTACAGCCTTCTCCACGCCCATAGGCTCCTGAACCTTCCTCCAACCTCCGCAGCCCCACAGGTGCCTGAGATACCCAGTATTGTTTTTCAACACCTATTCTCAGCAGAAATTGGGACGTTTGCAGGACTACATCAGGAAAACGCCACCCTCTGGATCAACAGCACACAAAGCAAATTTACACAAGTAGACTACTCCCGCAGACTCTGAGCCATCAAGGTTGTTCTACATGTCACAGGAACTGCCTCATGTTTTGTAAGCAAATGGCTAGACCAACACTCCAACCAGAAAGAGAACTGGGATGTGTTCAAGGCTGTGTTCCTTGAAAAGTTCTCCATGAAAGACTCTAACGTGGTGATCATGATGGAACTTAGGACGTTTAAAATGACAGGAACCATTGAGGAGTACATTGCAGCGTACAAAGACCTACATGACCAAGCCCCCAACACCATCAGCTTTGAAAAAACCAAACTACAACTGGGCTTCTACAATGGCCTCCCCACACACATTAGACGTCAGTTTGACATGATCTGCTGCAAGAACCTCAAATATGTGTTTCTGGAAGGAAAGCACACAGCTCAAAAATCTGACAATCTACATGAAACAAATAAACGGAAGGAGAGCCCCACAGCAAGAAAAGACCCTTGACCAAACAAGAAAACCAATCAAGCCAATAAGACCCATCCTCAAAACAGGAATTGCACTACACAAGCCAACCAGGCAAGCACTGAAGATACCAGCAAGGAGGGAAAGGCTCAGGGGAGTGCTTAGGCAAGCCATCCTCCCCCAATCTACAAGACTTGTACAGGGACCAAGACATGGATTCAATCACCATGATCCAAGTGCCCTCCAGTGAACCTATACTTTTTGCCACCCAAACCAGAAATAAACTCCTCACTCATCCTTTCTTTTTTTCCAGATATCAAGGCACACCATTTTTTGACACTGGAGAAGACCAATCTCTTGTTGACAAGAAAATTTCCAACTCCATGAAATTACCCACAATCCAAAGCAACGTCAAGAAAGTTGTCATGGCAGACAACCAAAGCACACCCATCAACAAAGAGGCAAGAACTTTCTGCACCCAAATTGGAGATGTAAAAACAACACTCAGTGGCCCAATCATACCAATCCCCAAGTATGATGTTATACTTGGTTTGGATTGGATGAGAAGACCAAAACTCATATTGACTGGGACAGCACTACCCTCACCATACAACAAGGCAAGGTACACCACCATGTCTACCCAACACATCTTGACACGCTTATGAGAGACCATGTTCTTGTAAAAATCATGGAAACAGAAAAGGAAACAGACCCTAGTAAAATCTGGAGCACCTGTATGTGTGAGGTGATCTATTTTAAAAATACGGAAACCAGACATGAGAAAGACTACATTTGAGATCAGCTAGTTAACAAATTCCCCACTGTTTCCCAAGAAACACTATCAGAACTACCTCCTGACTGCAGCATACAACAAAAAACCAATCTTAAAGGAAGTGTACCAAAAGCATGTCCTATCTACTGCCTCACAACCCAAGAAGACAACACACTGAAAGCTTATCTTGACAAAGCTCTCAAGAAAGGACTCATACAACCTTCAAAATAACCCTTTGGTGCTGCTGTCTTCTTTGTAGCAAAGAAGAACAGAGGCCTTTGCCTGGTCACAGACTACAGGACGCTCAACAAGGTCACAATTAAGAATAGGTATCCTTTTCCCCTGATTGACAACCTTTTTGACGCCCTGGGGGTCCCAAATCTTCACAAAAATTGATCTGACAGCAGGCTATTACCAAATTTGAGTAAATCATGAAGATATCCCAAAGAATGCATTCAGAACTAAATACAGATCCTTTGAATGTGGTGTACTCAATTTTGGTATGACCAATGTCATGGTAGGTTCCATAACGCCGGGTATTGTCCGTCCAAGTAAGAAGGCCGGGAAACCTGTATCAAAATTGACCAAGTTAACAGATTTAAACCAAACAGTCAATCAAAAATGGGTCACAGCTGCTCCAGTCTGTCAGCTGAAACCAGCTCCCTCTTGCAAACTGACGTTGATAAATCAACGTAATGTGAGGGTCACCCAATATAAGCTCATTAATCAGCATGGTTGTCAGAAACTGGTCACACAAGGGTTCTTTGTAACCTGGACTAGATACTTACTTGAAGATGCCAAAGGAATAGGAGATCAAGACTCAGGTGGTATTGCTTAGTCAATTTTTCTGAGATATATTGAATAATTTTCCCTGTTTTAACTCTAAGAGTTGAGTCCTCCTAAATTTACTCAATAAAAATCAATTATCCTAAGTTCTAATTTTAAATTTTAAAAATGCATCCTGTGATTGGGTTGTTGTGGTATATCCCGTACAATCTGATTCTGAACAGAATCATTTCAGGAAGATGGGGCCCAGCATCTGGAACTTTGTTGTTGGTGCCGCCAAATGTTAATTTTATGCCAGCTGATTTTGTAGCTCCCCCCATTCTTGAAACTGAAAATCATGTCACTTCTCAATGCCCAGAATTCTACACTGAAGATGCATTGATGCTTTCCCAGGTCATTTATCTTGGTTTAATCTGGTTGGGACTGATTGCTCTACTTAATCCTGGAGTTACAATTGGAAATTTCACAAAAAATATCTGAAGCCGCGTTGGTGGTTAATCATCAATTCTATGTGGATTTGGGTGGTAATTCCCCATCATTTAGAAACGGCTTCATATTATCCAGTGGTTTCCGTCACAACCAACACTCCCAGTACTTTTGTGATCTTCATGAACAAAGTCTTCAAAGAACACATCAGAAAACAAGCAATCATTTACCTGGACTGTAAATTCACTGCCACCTTTGGCCTTGGATCAAACTGTTTTTCCCTGCTGCACCAAAAAGGGGCCAAAAATAACAGCCAAGCTGTGAGAATTGGGAAACAGGTTAAGAGGAAATAAAACCAAGCTCTCAACCATAATAAAAATTGCCGTTTCAGCAACAACCAAAAGGTTGTTGCCAACAATTCCTGGGTAGGTCAAAGGGGGGAAGGAGTCAACTGAACACTGCCAAGCAACAGATAAAACCAAATGACCAAAATTACTAACAAATTTTGAACTTTATTAGATTAGAGAATGATGAAGCAAGGTCTTTTACAACTCTTGCATTCATTTAAGGGATGGAATAGGATTGGGGTGATAGATTGAATACCACAAACCAATTGACCAATGATATGAGCAGATACAAATGCATTTCTTGAGGCAGGAAGATCTTGATAAATTTTGAATGGACATAGTCAAAAAAGAAAACCAAACCAACTAATATCAGGAATATGCTTTGGATGCAATTACCACTGCTCCTGGCCGCTCTTGCACATGATATTTAACCAGAGGTGTCTCTTGGGTGGGTTAGGCGGGGGCATCTTCAGAATAATTCCAAAATATTAAATTGATGGCCTTTATTGGGCTTTTTCAGTAACCTTTTAGATAAATATTAAAACATAATTTGGTAGAAATTCCCAAGCATTTGGCAGAAATTGAAGTGGAGGCCTAAGGGGGAGGCATAACTTTACACAAGCCACTTAATTCTCTAGGAGATTTAGCCTATACTGTTGATGAGAGATTTGTCCTGGCCTACCCAGCAGATCCCCTGGCTCTGGTTGTTATGGCCTGGGAAGAAACACTGATCAATTTGGACTATTTGTTGGCATGGTGTTGCCCTCTCTTAAAACCTATCAGGAATGCCCAATCAAACAACACCACATCAATAACCAGGAAGTCAATTGAATCTGAACTGGTTGAGGAGCCTTCCAGCCAATCAGGTGGAGCTGCAGAAATTACCCTGAAACCCTCCAGCACTCCTGGCTCTGGCCAGCAAATTTTCTCTCTTGGCCAATCAGATGTGGTATCTGAGGTCATGTGATTCCCTTCTGGCAACTCTCCCTTTTTTACAATGCCAGGGGACTTTGAATCCCCTGCTTGTCAATTTTCTAAAATTATTAAACCTAGAAACAGTTGCTTAAACTCTGTCAATTTTAAAATTTCTGGCTCTAAACTGGAGTCCCCTTTTAATTTAACCAAAGTGTTAGTTGTTGTCTTCTTTAACCTTACCTTTGTATTGCCCTCTCTGAACCTAGTGGCTGCTTTGAACCTCCTAAGGAGAGCTTTAGTACATAGTTGTTGTATTTTACACTTACACTTTCAAAATTACGGTTCAAACTTCAAGATTCAATTAATAGCTCTTATAAAATGCTATTTTTACCTTGAGTTTTCCTTTAATTTTGCTGTTTTCAAACCCATTTTCTCTTCTACGCTTGACCAAGCCATCCAAGATCATTGCCAAGCTTCCCAAACGCTTCCTGCTGCTCTCTACCAGTCTTTTCTTGCAGCTGCCTATACAGTACAAAATTCCATTGATTTCTGGCCCAAAAATAATACCAAAAAACTTAGAATTTTCTGCTGGTTGCTACCACAATCCTCCCCATTTTCAGATTTGTGGTATTCACTTTAGCTCCTTTTGTAATTTTCTTCTGGAAAACTTCTCCAAATCTATGGTCACATATCTCTTCTTCTGTCTGCCTCATGAGAGACAATCCTTCTATTCTACTGCACCTCCCTGGTGAACTTTTCATCTCTGGGGAGGCTATAGTCAAGAGTTTATCCTGCAACAACTTGGACCTCTATGTGGATGATTATTCTGTGCCTTCCCCTGCTTTGGAGGAGATGCCAGTTTCTACCCCTCCTAGTTTGGAGATGAACCACTTGGAACCTTTTCCAGCGCCTGTGAAGCCACTTTCCGCCCCCACTTGTACGCCCTGGTTGCTTGCCAGGCTAGCGCTAATGGGGTTAAATGCCTACTTCCCACAGTTGTCCCAGTAATCCACTGGGCGGCATCCTGGTGGTTCATCTCACCAGGTTGGGAGACAAACTTAGTTAGTATAGCCCCCCTTTCTCACATGGACAACATAATCATCTACAGTCCAACTCTAAAGCAACATTGGGAAGATGTCTGCCTGGTCCTACACACCCTAAAAAAACCAACTCATTGCCAAACCTTCAAAATGCAACTTCTTCTTGTCCAAACTTCCATTCTTTGGTCACATTATCAGCAAAGACAGGATCAAACCTGATCCAGGAAAGATACACGTCATAACTGAAATGCTAGCCCCAAGAAATAAGAGTGAACTCCGCACCTTCCTAGGCATGGTGGCCTACGTAAGAAGGTTCATCCCTGACTGGGGTGCTCTAACAGCCCCCCTGTCAGCCATCACAGGCAAAACAACCAAATTTGTGTAGACACCACTATAAGACCAACATTTCCAACAAATAAAAAATGTATGGTCACTGCCCCTATCCTCGAATATCCAAATTGTGAGGGAATATATGAATTAGAGACCAATGCATCTGACTATGCCATAGGAGGAGTCCTCTGTATCCAAACAGCAGAAAAGGACTTTCTCCCTGTGGTGTACAAATCAAGTAAACTATCCAACAGTGAACAAAGATATCCCATACATGATAAATAATTGATAGCCATCATACACTGTCTCATGAAATGGCAATGCTATCTTGAAGAAGCCCAAACGTTCAAAGTACTCACCAACCACAAATTGCTGATATTCTTCAAAACGCAACAACACTTTTCAAGAAGGCAAAACAAGTGGATGAGTCTCATGCAGAGATACCCAATGCAAATCAAGTATAAGCCAGGAAATGAAATGCTTACCACAGATGCCCTGTCAAGGCTAACAGTAAACATGTCCTATGCGCTGATGAGGACCCTTATTGGCTCATGTTATTCATGGGAATCTCCAAGAAGGGTTCCAACCTGGTACATCAATGGAAATCTAAGAGAAAGTCCTTAAGAACAAACACCTGTTCAAAAACGTATATGGTGCGCTACACCAAATACTTCCAAATGGTGACACCGTACCTTACATCCTGTCAACACAGAAGATTGACACAATTCTCCAGTATCACAGAGACATGGGACACACCTGTAGCAGGAACTTTCACAAATAACTCAAGACCCACTACTGGTGGCCCAACATGTTAGATGATATCCAAGAAGTATTAGGACAGTGCAAAGTCTGTGAAAAGTACGCCTGAACCAAGGCACTGCCCAAGTCAGTAGTACCAGTATCCATCACACAACCCTTCAAGGTGTGGTCACTGGATATTGTAGGGCCAATGCCTGGCAAGAACAAAGGCAAAAGGTACATCATCACAGCCATCAACTATACAACCAGATGGCCTGTAGCACAAGCCACAAAAAAGCACAAATGCAAAAATGTGAGACAATTCATTGGTAAGGAGATCATAGCTAAGTTTGGAAAGACTGACCTCTTAATCACAGATGGAGGCACTGAACTCAAAGCTATTGATACCAACATCTACCTTGCCAAAAATGAAATAAAATACATCACAGCCAGTCCATATCACCCCTAAGCAAATGGACGCATAGAACAACTAAACGGTTCTCTAGTAGAAGCCCTCAGTAAGTTATCTAACAACAATTTAAAAGCCTGGGTTGATATGCTACCAGCCGCCCTTATGGTCTGCAGAACACGGGTCAACCACAATACAGGCAAAAGCCCTTACAAACTTGTCTATGGTCAGAAGCCCGCCTCGTTAGTATAACCACAGGACCACAGTTACCTCTGCCAAAAAAAGGTGCCAGATGACAGTAACCCCAATGTACGCCGTGCTAGAGAGGACCAGGAAGACATGTAACAAAAAAGAATTGAAAGAGAGACAATTCCACTATAACAGGAAAGATTCCAAGTTGGGGACAAAATCTGGGTTGTCAACCACAACCAGCATAAGCTGGACTCAGGGCTACGTGGACCAGGCATTATCATGTAGGTCAAGACCAACAACACTTACTTAATCAAGGAATGGTTGCTAGAACCAAACTAAAATGCATGTACCATGACCAACTCTGTCTATGTAAAGCAAGAACAGCCCAGCGCAACTCCAGACTCCCCGTTCCCAACGCCAAACTGAACCAGTACCAGGCTTGTATCCCTGAAACTCTTAATAAAATTCCCAAGTTTCCACCTTCCAGTACCCCAGGGGGAGATGTTGCAACATCTTTGATTCCTCCCTCTCAGGGAATTGACGCCCCAAGTAGTTCACTGAATGGCTCACCAACTAATCATTAAGCCAGTGGCACCACTATCATTTGACCATCTATTATGGGGATCAAACAATCCAACTCCTGAGTGGAACACAACTTGAATAAGCCTCATGAATTAAGAGGAACATTACTAAGATAAGCCCCATGACTCCCATGATGTACATGGACAGTATGTGGCTTTCCATGATACTATATATTATCTTATATTCATATCCAATAAAGTATCATTCTCTTCTTAATTTTCTCCTTTATCTTTTTATTATACTTCCAAGAAGTATATACTTGACATATTAAATTTTTCTTTTTTTAAAAAAGTCATTTTGTAAAGTACACATATTTGATAACATATATAAAATACTTTTAGATTTATTTTTATAAAGTAATATAGTGAAAATTGAAGAAATCAAAGCCAAAATTAAAACTATAAACTCTTTATCAAGTTTATAATTCTTGTAAGTATATAAAACAAGATAAAGGGGGAAATTTAGATCAGAATGATAATTTATTTGATATGAGGATAAATGATTATATAGTATTTTTATAACTGTGCTGTTTTAGCAGAGTTATAAAGGGGAAAATATGTAGAAACTAGGTAATAATATTTATTGAGAGATAGTGATTATATAGCTATTGTGAATCAAGGATAAGAGGAACATGGTTGTGAGGATTACACAGCTGGATGGTGAAGGGTGTGGCTTGATCCTGGTAATGAGTCAAGCGCCAAAACAAGGTATCCAATGTAAGGAATCATCTTTTGTTTATGTTGTTGGATTTGGAAATTTGAGTTGACTTCCTAGTTTGGATTTGAGTGACTGGATAATTGGGTTGCAGGTTGCAAACCTGCTTACTTAGAACCTTGCTGGCGGGTCAAGCCTGCTTTTTTGACACCCCCCAACTGAAGGTTGGCCTCCTCTGGGGGCAAGTTTTCAGGGAGGTTGTTGGGAGCCTGGGTGCCATATTACACTAACTATTGCTTGGTGGCGGGTAGAGCGGTTTTGCGTTATTTTTGTCTTGCTTTGCAGTGTCTTAGGCGGTTATGATAGAGGATCTTATCTTGCTTGCGCTTTCCAAGCTCTTGCACGAGGTAAGTGTTGTTTTTGTTTACCTTTAGGATAATGGCAGAGCCCACTTTTTCTGGTTGTAATTTACTCTTGTTGGTATTTATTACCCAGACCTTGTCACCAACCTTATGTCTGTTATGGATGGGGAAAAAGGTATTCTGCAAACATTTTTCTTCTCTTTCTAGTTGGTTGTTGTTGGCCTGTGTGACTTGTGGGTCTAAGCAAGGTAGAACTTTGCTGGGCATTTCCAGCTTGGGTCCTTATAGCGCTTGTATGATGTTGGGTTGTGTGCTGTAAACTAATTCAAAGGGGCTTTTCCTGGTGGATCTGTTCACACAAGTCCAGCATACAAGCAATGCAGTCAGTAGCTGCTTATACCAGTCCTCAGGTCTCTCAGCAGTGAGCTTGGCCAGGGCCTGCTCTAGGCTACTGTTCAGACGCTCCATATGACCATTGGCCTGATGATGGTAAGGTGTTGTCACCATGTGTTGGACCCCATTCTTGGTGAGGTATACGTTGGTATCTTCAGAGGTCAGTTCTTTGCCTCTGTTAGTTATCAGGAGCTCTGTATTTCCAAACTTACTGATGATTTCTTTTCCTATGAACCACTGTACGTTATTGCCTGTGTGAGTTTTCACTGCTTGCGCCAATGGCCAGCAAGTGAAAAAATAAATATCAGTAATGATGTATTTCTTTTTGTTGTGCTTTCCTGGCATAAGTCCTACAATATCTAGGGCCCACACCTTGAAGGGCAGTTGTGAACAAATAGGTAATACATAATTAGGTGGGGTGTTGCTTTTTGCAAACCTTTTACATACCCTGCACTGATCTATGACTTCCTGGACATCCCAGTATAGGGTTGGCCACCATGCTTTGTGTTTAAGGAATTCATAGAGGTTGCAGCTTTTGGTATGTCCTAGGTCTCTATAGCAACGTAGGATGTTGTCTACTTGCTGATGTGTAGGGATGTAAATAATGGTGGTTCCCTCTGTCATTTTGCGATGTAAAGTCCCACACATGTCTGCAAATAAGCGCTTGTTCTTGATGACTGCCTCTTTTTTAATGTCAGTGGTACCAGGGGGAAACCCTTGTCCTTTGTTTGGAGTACTAGGAGAGGCTAGTTTGGGTTGAGCCTATTCTTGCCTCTTGTGACTCTAACATACAGGCGCAAGATTGCATCTGACATGGCAAGTTCTGTACCAGGTTTGTACTGTATGATCATATTGAATCTTTCTAGGAGTTTCATCCATTGTGCTTGTTGGCAGGAGAGGTTTGACTGAGCTATGAAATATATGAGCGATTTGTGGTTGGTTAATGCTGTGAATTCCTCCTGGCGTTCCAAGTAACAATGCCATTTGACCAGGCAGTGTACAATTGCCAACAGTTCTTTGTCATGTATAGGGTATCAGCGCTCACTGTTGGTCAGTTTACGTGATTTATAGGCTACAGGTAGGGATTTGCCATCACTGTTTTTGATTTGTAGTACCCCTCCAATGGATGCATTGGTGGCATCTGTTTCCATTTGATATTCCCCATTGCGCTTGGGGTATTGTAGAATAGGTGTGGTTGTGATTTTTTCCTTAAGACGTCTGAAACAGAGGTTGCGTTGAGGGGTCCATACAAATTTGGATTTGGCGCCAGTTATGTTAGACAGAGGTGCAGTCAGGATGCCACAGTTGGGGATGAACTGTCACATGTAGGCAATCATTCCCAGGAATGTGTGGAGCTCTGACTTGTCCTTTGGAGGTGGCATTTTATAGATAGCCTGAATTTTCTGGTCATCAGGCTTGATGCCATCCTTTGAGACTACATGTCCCAGGAAGGGTAGCTGTTTGCGGAAGAATAGGCATTTGGAGGGCTTGGCTAGAAGTTTGTGTTGTGCAAGGGTAGCAAATACTGCTTCCAGGTCTTTGTGGTGTTGTTCTACTGAAGGGCTGTAGAAAATGATATTGTCCAGGTACACTAGGGCATGTTAGCCAATGTGGGAAGCAAACACCTTGTTCATGAAGGTCACAAAGGTTGAAGGTGTGTTTTTCATTCCAAAATTGAGCACCACACATTTGTATGACCTTTACTAGTGCAGAAAGCCGTTTTGGATATATCTTCCTCCTTGATGCCTATTTGGTTGTAACCTGCAGTTAGGTCAATTTTGGAGAAAAATGTGGCGCCTCCCAGGGCATCAAAGAGGTTGTCAATGAGTGAAAGTGGGTAGCAATTCTTGATGGTGACTTTGTTGAGGGCTCAGTAATATTTGACCAATTGAAGGGTATCATCTTTCTTTGCCACAAAGAATACAGCAGCATCAAAGGGAGACTGTGAGGGGCAGATAAGTCCTTTCTCCAGCGCCTCCTTGAGGTAAGCACATAGGGCGTTGTCTTTGTTTGGGGTGAATCAGTATATGGGTTGTGCCTTAGGTACAGCTTCTTTGAGTTGAATGGAATGTTATATGTGCTTCTCAGGCAGTGTTCCTGGCAGCACCTCTTTGAAGATTTCAGGATGGCGGGCTGCAATGTTGCAATCCTGAGGCATAGTGGTATCCTGGTGATTCTTGAAGTGTATGATCTTGTACTGGAAGGAGTCCCAATCAATTGCCTTGGGGTTCTCCTTTTTGTCTAGGGTTTCAGTAATGCATACAAAATGTGGTTGCACAGGAGTTGGTCCACTGATTCAGGGTAGATCTGGTGATTGGTGCCTTCACACTTGATGGTCAATACCAAGGTTGCCCAATCTACGTGGAGGTTATTTCTTTGTAGCCAATCCAGCCCTAGTACAATATTGAACTTGGGAAAGTTGATGACAGGTCCCTGGATGGTGTAGTGCAGGTTCTCTAGAATAATGAAGAAGGGGCTGTTTCCTTTATCACAGCAATGTAATGTTCATTGGCTAAGACCATGTTTTTAATCTGCAAAAGATTAGTGGTCAGCTTGAACTTGCCTACAAAGCTGCTGTTGACTAGGGTTTGGTCTGCACCTGAGTCCAGAAGTGCCAAGTCTGTGTAACTGCAAAAGCAGAAAGGGTAGGACATCAGTTTATTGGGGTGTCTGGTGATGATGTAAAGTACTGGGTCTTCCAAGGGCACTTAGATCATTGGACACTGATCCACGTCCTCAGGGCAGTAATCATTGTTGGGCAAGTAGGAAACTGTGCAGGGAGAGCTTGGATTGCTTAACACTCTCCCTAGGCTTTTCCCTTGTTGCAATTGTCTTAAGTGGCAGTGATACATAAATGGGTACAATTTGACTACCCATTGTTCCTGTTTCTGTTCCTGTTTGAGCCTGCAGATTTATGGCTCAAGTTGTTGTTGTTTCTAGGAGGAAGGCAGTTGGAGTGTCCAGTTGAGTGAGAATCTTTGGGTCTCTCTCTTTTTCCAGTCTGAACTTTGTGAAGGGTGTTGGACGTTTGCTCCACCTTCTCTGCCTCTTGATATAGACTCTGAAGGTTGGTCACCTGGTCCAGGTTCACATGCCTCATCACATGCAACTTGAGTGCGTGGTAGTACATGAGGTGGGTGGCTGGGGTATCAAAGGCCATATCTAAGGGGGCACATAGTCAAAGTTCCTTGTATTCTTGGGTGAGTTCCTTCACTTTGCCTGTCTGGGGGAGGTTCTTTACTTGGCGTATAATCATAAGTGTGGTATTCTTTAGCACAAACCTTGCTAAGAAGTCTTTTGTTTGAAGGTGTCCCAGTCTTTCTCAGTGTGGTTCTCATACCATTTGTTGCACCAGGTGCTGGCATTGTGTGTTAACCAAATGGAGATCTCTGTAGTCCAGAAGTGTTGTGGGCATTTAATTTGTGCCAGTTTACTCTGAGCAGATTGGATCCATGCTGTGGCATTGTTGTCATTAGCTCCAGAAAATGGTTCCAAGGCAGCGTTCTGGAGTCTCTGGGCTATGTAGGCTGGTATGATGCTTTCATTGGTTGCCTGCAGAGGCATGGCAGACACTTGAAATAACCCCTGTGCTAACAAGGCGTTGAAGGCTAGGAGCAGGGTTACTGTGTTCTGGTAGAGTAAAAAGCTGTTGGATATCTCAGTACTGGGTGTGTATGGGGTCTAATACGGCAGGAGGCCAGACATGATTCTATCAAGGATTTTTTGACCACAGCAAGTAAAGGCAACATGCAGAATTTTGGGGAATAAGGTAGGATGAAGAACCTACCTGTGCTACCAATGCTGTAACTGTGCTGTTTTAGCAGAGTTACAAAGGGGAAAATATGTAGAATCTAGGTAATAATCTTTATTGAGAGATAGTAATTATATAGCTATTCTGAATTAAGGATAAGAGGAACATGATTGTGTTGATCACACAGCTGGATAGTGAAGGGGGTGGCTTGATCCTGGTAATGAGTCAAGCACTAAAACAAGGTATCCACCATAAGGGATCATATTTTGTTCATGCTGTTGGATTTGGAAATTCAAGTCAACTTCCTAGATTGGCTTCAAGTGACTGGATAATTGGGTTGCAGGTTGCAAACCTGCTTACTTGGAACCTTGCTGGCAGGTTGAGACTGCTGTTTTGGCAGTATCATAGGGAGCCACATACTGTCCATGTATGTCATGGCAGTCATGAGGCTTGTCTGAGTAATCTTAAATTTAAGATTTGAAATGCTCGATCCCTTTACAACAGTAGCATGTGTTGAAATTACCACCAATTATTCATTAATTGGGTTGATTTTTGTGGGCAATTGTTTTCCCAAGAGGGAGTAATTGTAGATGTTACAACACTAATAAAACATGCATACAAAGAATAGGTTTTTGGCAATGAAGGATTTCTATTTGATGCAGGGAAAAAATGCCTATGAGAAAGAATAAATGCAGGAAAGAAGAAGCAGAGGCAGTGCTAAGTTGAGAGATCTGGATCTGGGGTTGAGTGGGAAGAGCTGAAATAGGGCGTTTGGTGATGGCAGGGAATAAGGCAAGTGGATTTTACTGGAAGGCTGATATTTATAACCAATTATATCCCTTGTTTGTCACTGGTTTGATTATCTGGTAGACATCTGTGACTTAAGGTGGAAAGTTTTTTCTTTGTATGATTGGCTGCCTTTATTCACATGGAAAAAAATCTGGGAAAATAATTCAGTCATCATCTGCCAACCAAAGAGGAAAGCATGATATTGGACACATAAGATACAGATTATTGAAGGAATGTGGGTGTTGCTCCCAAATAATGTCCCCAATATTATAGAGCATCAAATTGGCTAGATGAATGTCTGCATGAATGGCTGGATAAATTGAGGCCTGATGTTCTTGTTATTTAATTGTTGTGATGACCATGGAATTTCCCCTATCTGGTGGCTCAAAAACCCCAATATTAGGAATTTGAGCTGTCCCAGGAGTCAAATAATCCAGCAAAGATCTGGTTATACTCATAAACATTGGCTTAATCAGGGGTTGTTCAATAACAGACAAAGCTCTTGGCTGAAACAGCCAGAAATGCATCAATAAAAGTCCCCTTATTGACCTTCTTCCCTTCATTGGTCTTATTGGGTTTTTTCTTGTTCTACAAAATTGTCAAATACAATGTACAGTTTTTAGTATGAGAGAAACATGGAATCATCAGATAAATTTTTCAAGAATCAAGTGAGGGTAGATACAATAGCATAATAATAAAAGTAATCCTTGCTGCCATCACATTGGTTGCTGTGAAAATTATTTCAGACCAAGATTGAGGCCACTTTGCCATTCATCCAGAGCTACACCATGCAGCCCAGCACCCAGATGCCATGGTGAGAAAGCTGATTCTGATCTTGGTTCAGAGAAAGCTTGATGTCCTGCTACAAGAGATCAAGCATATTTGGATACTCTTTGTTGATCTGGGACTCAGGCACCTGTTCAGATGTTTGATTATCCAAATCCTTCCCCCTTATTCATGAAGTTTTTAAATTACTGAACCACACTGGCTTGGGAAAATTTCAATTGTTCAGTAATTTCCCCTAGGTCAGGCTGCACTGATTAAGTGCCACAATTTCTTGAAGAATCTGGGTGGTGATTGTTTGATGCTTGGGCTTCTGTGCAAAGGCGCTGTGGACTGATTGGCTAATGTGGGAGCCAGTTGGCTATTCAATTGCAATTGTTCTAAAATTGATCCAATAATTTGGTTGGCTGGTTGACTGATGCCCTGTGAAGGTTCAGGAAAGGAGACAGGAAAAGAACTAGCTTCTTGGCAATCATCAATCAAGTTGAGCCCATAAGAATTAGAAAACATGTACAGATCAGCTTTCTCATTACCCACATCAAAGATCTGAGCCTAAATGAGGGCCTTACCATACCAAGCAACCCCTCTGCTAATATTTTCTTGGTTTTTGTCTTGATTTTTGAGGCCATCAAAATCATTGTTGTTATTAAAGATTATTGTAAAATAAAGCAATCAAAAATCACTAAAAGAAATTCAAAAATTTATGGTTTGGATTTTATTGTAATCACAAGTCCAGATTTGGATTGTTCTTAAAATCTATATAAACAAACAAAAATCCTTTAAAATCAATAAAGTGCCTCTGTTTCAGAATTAAATAGCTATTTATTGGCTGCCAAAACATTGCTTTTTTGTATAAGAACACAAATACTACACATCTTGCAGGTGCAATACGCCATCTTGAAAACGCCATCTCAAAATATTTTGAGATGGCGCCAGGATTTACATCAGCAAAATAAAAAATTAATAAAAATTATTAAATAGTTAATTTTTATATATTAGTTTCTAATACAGTATCTGAAAACCCTTATCACAAAAACACTATCTCAAATCAAAATAAAAATAGTGTTATCCAAACAAGGTTTTTAAGTTATAAAAACACTTAATAAATACCCTAAAATACACCATCACAAAAACACTATCTTAAATCAAAATAAAAAGTGTGTTATCAAAATAAGGTTACCAAAACTTGGTAAATTAAACTGCAGAACAACCCAACTTTAAGTGCCGCCTTAAACAACCAAAAGCGCCAACTTGTAAAAGTCTTGGGCGCCGCCGCAGCGCCAGATTTGAGTCCCCAACATATGAGCTCCACTAATCAATAATATTTCTATAAGTACTAAATTTAGAAGATAACTACAATAATTAAAAACTTACTATAATAAAAATAAGAGCTAAAAAAATAAAAACATATAAAAAAGAGGATAGGCAAAAGCAAGTTTATTGCAATAAAAGGCAGGCGGTGTGAGATTAGTCCCTTGTGTTGCGGGTGCCTCCACACTGCTGAGCAGAAGACGTGGCAGGAGGAGAAGACTGACAGTTGGCGGGGCAGGGATGCTTGGCAGGGCACTGAATAGTGATAACCAGGAGCTCATGGGTGGGCATCATATAGCAGTTGTTGTTCAGGCGCTGGCACACATGGGCCAGGCCCTGGGTGCCTGAGTTGGTTGAGGCACTCAACTCGGTCCCAGAGGTCCCAGGTTTGAATCCTGTTGCTTTCGCCTGCCCTGTCTCTATATTTTTGTTAGAATTGGACCTTACCCGCATTGTGGATTTTCCAGCATGTACCAGGATAGTCACATCCAATTATAGCTAAGAATATTAAATTTGCCCCCCAGTATGATGTAATGGTGATTCATTGGACCCTAACTGTAGTTGGATTTCCAACCAAGATCGGCCAAACAATCCAATAAGTGACGTGACAACATTAAATTGACCCTCCTATCCCCCCATTCCTTTAAGCCGCGGTTCTTTTCTACCGTTGTTCCAAACTTTAAATAAAGTTATTTTTATGAAAAAAAATGGCACACATGGGCCAGGATCACCAGCATTTGGGCCCAGGCCAACTGAGAGTTGCAAAACATAGAAGATCATTTGCACAAGGGAAGTCAGATCTGACTAACTGGCACCAAACAGCCCCAGTCACCATGAGCGGAGAGCGCAGCACCTATGATGAAGCAGTCTATCAATGCATTTTCCATATAGGAATAGGATAGGGGTAGGGGGACGCAGAGCTGGTAAGCCAGGAAGCGGTAATGCTCCAAGAAACAACCAGCATACCCAGGCTGTCCAGGCTGGTAACTCTCAGGAGGATACCACATAAAGTGGCAAATTGCGGCAGCCAAAGGAAGGTAAATGGAAGCATTGCCAGTGGTAACAGCTTGAAGATACACCTTAAATGTGGCAGAGAAGCAACAGTTGGTATTGACTTGGACAGGCAAGTCCAAGGTTTGATGAAAGGAGGGGTCAGCAGCAAGCTCAAGAGCCCAAACCCAAGCTACCTTGTCAATATACTCATTGCAGATGGCAATGATATGAGCATGCTGGGCAGAGATCTCACTGGGGGCTAAGGTAGCTGACTGCAGTCCTAGACACACCTCAGCAGCTAAACAGGAGGCATTGTATTAGCTGTGGTATAACTCCTCTTCCCAAATTGGGGTCATTGCATCCTCATTGGAATGCAGTGCCTGTAAAAAAGCTGTACATTGTCTCCTCATGGTGGCAGATCTCAAACTTGCTAAGAAGTTTGGGGTAGTCCACCACCACATTGTCAGAGTTGTAGCAGGCGCAGAGCATGGCAGATGGGGTAGGGGGAGGTGCACCAGTAGAGGGAAGATGTTGAGGAAAGGGGTGTTGAGCATTAGAAGGATTGCCACTGGGAGGTGCACTGCTGATAGGAAGAGGCTCCTCAAACATGGAGTCCTCATCAGGGAAATCTCCAGCGCTGAAGTTTGGCACAGTACTGAGCTCAGAGCCAGCCACAGTGGTTGTGCAGTCCTTTTTGCAAAACTGAGAGTCACTGACCCAAAGTCAATTCAAAAAACCAATACAAACTGAGCGCAGCATATTTTGAAAAGCGTGTTGCTCCGCTTTGTCCATTGAATCCATCATTTTGTCGTAGGCTTGGTGTATATTGTTGCTGTTGCTGCTGTTGCTGTTGCTGCTGGAGTTGGAATTTATCTGATGAAGAAAGAAAGTAGTGTTTGGTCAAGTGGGGGGATATGTTGGAAATTTTTGACCAAGCAATGATACCAATTATGACAGAGCCCACAAATTAGGATTACAGCAGCCAACTCCATAAATTAGCAGTATAAAATCAATGATGTCAATCATGACAGAGCTCACAGAATAGAATTACTGCAACCTCATTGTCATAAATTTATAATATAAAATTTATATATATTCAATTGGCAGTAGATTTTGGATCATTACTGTAGAATACCCAATGACATGCACTGCCGCACCATCTTTATCATACATAAAGAGCCACTGCGCCACCCAAAAAAAGCTCCAGGTGCCGCGGCGCCGCCTTGCAAACATTTTGGATGCCATAGCGCTGCTTTACTTTTACATCAAGCGCTGCTGCGGCGCTATGTTTGAATCCCCAAAATTTTATTCTAATAATTAATCATATTTCTAAGCACTAGTCTCAATAATATAATTAAAAAAGATATTTTGGATCAGTAATATATTTATAATTATAATAATAAAATCCAACCAAATAAAGAGCAGCGCCGCTGTTGTGTTTGGCTCCTGGGGACAACATTCAGGAGGACACGGCGGGAAATCTTTATAACAAAAGATTTGAGGTTTGAAGCTAGCCTTGGGTTAGCCTTCAGGGTAAAATTAAGGGCATGTACCTTAATTTCCTGGAGTACAAAATGTGAAATTCCTTTTGGCAAAAAGGAAAGAAAAAAGTTTGAAGAATATTAAAGCCAGCACAAATGTGGATAAACTTGTCTTTATTAGGAGAAATGATTCTACTTATATAGTAGAAAAGGGTTGAAGATCACTCAATAGGAAGACAGAGTGGCATAGGGGGTCACATTGGGGTGAGGTCATACCAGGATCAGTCAAGGGCAGGTATGGTAATCCGGAATGGGTGGATATTGGACCAGACCCATTTGCGGAAGGCAAGGAATTTCTGAACTCAAAAGCAAAACCAGCCAAATCTTTGCAACTATCAATATTCAAAGGCCATATTGAACTAGCATTAATGGCGTGATTTTTGACATCTCCTCCCTCAAGATTGGACACAGGGAGTTGATATTTGCGGAGAAATTTGAAGTGAACATGGGCAAAAGAACAGCCAGAGGACAGCAGCTTCACAGTATACTCAACACCCTTCTTGTAGATGACTTCACAAGTGATAAGGAGCACCTTTTGGGAAAGTTTCAGATATGGAATTAAGAAAAAAGAGAAGTATATTTTATTGGATAATACTTTAGACTTATATAGATTTGGCTATGGCAGAGATTTAGTTGGATCAAACCTAGGTATTGGTTATGTGCAGGATGGGTTCAAGTCACTAGATACTTGGACAGTCATTTGATATTGCTTGGTTGCCATTTCTGGTATGTCAAACTGCATAGTGGAAGGGGACCAAATTGGGCAATGACTGTATGTTAAGTGAGTTGGCGGTAGCCAGAATACTTGTACATCCAGATCCTTGACACAAGGTCCAACCCAGAGGGAGTCTAGCTTATGGGCTCAGACTCCAGTACAATTTTGATAATAAAGGACTAGATTGCCTACTTGGTACTCAGAAAGGGGGGCTCTGTAAGCATTGGAGGGTGAGAGTTCTAAAGCTTTGACTTTGTAGACAGTAGAATAGGCTGTAGCTTGGATGTCAATGATAAAATTAGTCAAGTATTTGAAATGAGCTTCAGGGTTGACAGATACATCAACTTTGATCAAAGGGGGTCCCAAGATTGAGGGGGTAGTGGCTTCTTGTTCATACAGCATGGCAAAGAGGGACTGGTCAGTCACTTGATGTCTGCTGAGTCTATACACAAAGAGAGAAGCAGGGTGGAACATATCCCAATTAGCAGCATCAGAGAGGGTAAGCTTTCTCATGATGGACACCAGGGTGGAATTTGCTTGTTCCACAGTCCCATTTGTTGACAGGTTATACAGAGCAGAGAAGTATTGGTGTGTGCCCATAGCTTCTACAATGGACGTTATGAGGTGGGCATTAAAATTGGTACCATTGTCAGAGAGCAGGACTTGAGGGCAGCCATGGCAATAGAAGATATCTTGCAACAGGAAGTTGGCAGTGGTATTGGCAGTTATATCCTTAGTTGCTCTGGCTTTGACCCATTTACTAAAATGATCTACAGCTACCAAGATGAATCAACACCCAGACCTAGAACAAGGAAGAGGGTCAACAGCATCAATACTCATAGTGTGAAAGGCATGCTTAGGAGGGATGAGCTGGAACTGATGTTGTGAAGGACGGGGTTGTTGGAGCTGACAAGAATGACATGAGGCAAGGACATCAGAGATTAGGAGGCGCATATTCTCCCAATAGAAGTTCTTGCACAACCAGTAATGCATTTTTGCAATTCCTCCATGTCCAGTATCAATGCAAGCTTGGAGGATGATGAATATTCTCATACTAGGGCAGACGTAGGGCAAATAGGTGTTGTTGAATTTCTTGAAGAGTTGTCTAGCTAAAATCACAGTATCTTTTGATAGGGCTTGTAGTGCCAAGAAAATGTCTTCTGGTTCAGTGTTCCAGGAGTCAGGGTATCCTATCAACTTGTATAGATAATTGGCATCAGCAAGATGGATAGCTAGTATTAGCATCCTTGACAAACCATCTGCATTCTGATGTTGTGCACAAGGACAATGTACTACTGTGAAAGCATATCCTTGTAAGTGTAGGGCCTAACGGGCTAGCTGACCTTCAGACTCCTTTAATTGCTGCAGCCACTTAAGGAAGGAGTGATCTGTGACTGTCAGTAATATTCCTGACATAAATTAAATTCTTACTGGAGGACAATGTTGGAAAAGAATAGAAAATTTTTGGTTCCAGAGACCAAATTTGATGAGGACTTTCCCCCCTTAATTGGGGGAAATAAAAATCAAAAGGAGGGAAAATTGGAACTTAATGCCCACTGGAATAATTTATCATCCAGGCAGGCGCCTGCCACACCAGCCAGCTTCCACCAACAGCCTCCCAGCGCCCAGCCAGCCGCCAGCAGGCCTCCTGCCAACCCTCTGCTTGCCTGCTGAACCCCCACCGCACAGCCTGGCACCAGCAGGCCTGCCGCCAGTCAGCCAGTCAGCCAGGCCCCATCCCCCAGCCAATCAGAATTCCCCATAACATGCAACCAATCAGAAAAGTCTCTGGTTGCAGGGGAACAATGCCAGAATAATTCTTGCCCTTCTTCTGAAGGGCAAATTCAGGGTTCAGAAGCAAAATTTTATTCCTGCCATTCAGAAGAAGGAGAAATTCAAGTTTCAAATTCCAAAACCTATTCTAGCCCAACAGAAGAAAGTCTAAATCAAGTTTCAGATGTGAGCAGCAATTCTACCCATGACCAATGGAACTCTAAGTCACAGGTCATAGGTTTGAGTCCAGATTCCAGCCAGACCATGTCTCCCAAAACAAAAATAGATTATGAAAGTTCCATGAGTCTTCACCATCACCTGACTCCATGCCCAGGCAAAATCATTGGCTCCAGGCAAGAATGGCCAAACCCCCAACAGATTCCCAAAGAACATGGATTTGGCCACCCTCTCAAACCCCAATCCCCAATCACATTTTCCAAACTTTTGGGTTCTTCAATCCCTTGCTTTCATTCCCACTTGAAAAAATTTGCACAGTGGGAAGCACTATAAATAAGGGATCCTTCCTCAGTAATAGCTTGTGCTATTATTGAGTTTAATACCCTCAATAAAGCTAAATCTTACTTAAAACTTAAGTCAACTTTAACTAGTTAGTCCATGCCAACTCCCTCCAATCCAAGGAAGATGAACCATCTCATCTTCACAGCTGTGCTTAAAGCTTGCCTTGGGATTAGAGACTATCAACAGGGATCAGAGTTCTTTGGACCCTCACCAGAAGGGCTAGGTCATGATCCCCACTATGATCCTGGACAACTCAACTCCTTCCACTCTGGTTCCTGGCCTCCCCTGGTGTCCCTGCATTCCACGCTGTCCATTGTGGTGTACACCTCCATGTACTATGTGTTAACGTACTTTGCCTGGAGCTTTGTAAGATACAACATCCATGCTAAGGTCTTTTGTTGGTTGATGACCATATACCCAATCATCACCTCCCTGACTGGTTTCAAATTTGCCAACCTCCTGACATAACTGCTGCAAGTAGTACCTACTGTAACTGGGTATTACAGTGACTACCTTAAAGTGAGTCCTGTAAATGTAGTTCTGTAACTGTTTTACTGCATGCAGAACAGCTAGGCGTTCTTTTTCAGTGACACTATAGTTCTTCTTGTGTTTGTTGAGGACTTGTGAAAAATAGGCCACAGGTCAATCAACACCTTTATTGTCAAGCTGGGCTAAAATGGCACCCACAGCTACTCCACTAGCGTCAGTGTACAAGATGAACTCCTTACCATAATCAGGGTAGACTAGGATAGGAGCCTCTTTGAGTTTGGCTTTCAACGCTTCAAAGGATTGCTGTTGGCTGTCAGTCCACTCAAAGGGTACATTGCAAAGGAGCTGGACGAGGGGTTTGCATAATTCAGCAAAATCAGGTATGAATTGTTGATAGTACCCCATCATGCCAAGAAAAACTTGGACCTCCCGTAGGTTTGTGAGAGGCAGAATCTTGTCAATGACTTCCACCTTATTATTAATGGGGCGTATCTTGTTTTAGAAGACCTCATGGCCCAAGAATTCAAGTTGTTTTTTGAAGAAGGAGAATTTAGAGGGTTTGAGTTTCAAGCCTGCCTCTCAAATTTTGATGAAGATAGCTTTGAGGTGGTACAAATAGTCAGTAAAGGTGGAGCTGAATACAGTAATATTGTCAAGATATACAAAGATGCAGGAGAGTTTCAGATCTTGTAGAATGGAGTCCATAGCTGTTGTAAATTGCGCAATTAATGCTATTTTAATCTGGCCTTCAAATATTGATAGTTGTAAAGATTTGACTGGTTTTGCCTTTGAGTTTGGAAATTCCTTGCCTTCTGCAAATGGGTCTGGTCTAATATCCACCCATTCTGGATTATTGTACCTGTCTGTGATTGATCCTGGTATGGCCTCATCCTAACGTGACCCCCTCAGCCACTCTGTCTTCCTAATGAGTGATCACCTTCCTTTGTCTACTATTTAAAGTAGAATCATTACTCCTAATAAAGACAAGTTTATCCACATTTGCGTTGGCTTTAATAATCTTCAAGCTTTTTCCTGTCCTTTTTGCCAAAAGGACTTTTACATCTTATTTTCCAGGAAATTAAGGTATGTGCCCTTAATTTTGCCCTGAAGGCTAACCCAAGTCTAGCTTCAAACCTCAAATCTTTCATTATAAAGATTTCCCGCTGTGTCCTCCTGGATGTTGTCCCCAGGAGCAAAACACAACAAAATGGCTCTCACTACAGGGGCTGCAAGCCCCTTGGTTACACTGTTCCTACATGCATTCTCTGGTCCCTCTCCCTTTGTTTCTGAAGTACCCAATCAACCCAAAGTCTCTAGTCCCCTCTGGAAGAAGACATCACCAATGCCCCCTCAAATCCTATGGTATTGGTTCTGTCTCCCGGGCCCGTGTGGCCTCCTTCCAGCTTTCTCTCTCAACTACAAGCAAGCTCGTGCTGCCGCCTGCTCCCTTCTTAATTCTGGCACAGTGGCAATGCACTCTATCCCTGGCCTTTGTCCCAGGTACGCCTCTGAAGACCTGTACTCCTTACTTTTGGACTTTGGTCTCCCCCCGTGTTGATGGAATCCATGGATACTATTGGTGTGTTGATCAACCAGTTCATCCAACCTGCCCTATCTCACCGCCAACTTGCCTTAGGATCCCAAAATCAGCTATTGGATGCTGTAGCCACTGCTGTCTCAAATAACCATGCTCAAAATATGGCCTATCAAGAATGGTCACATAGTCTCTTTGCCTGTATTTCTGACAACCAGCGCAACTCACTGGCGTCACAGAAGTACTTAACTGCCTCCCTGAACTCCCTTTGTTCCTTGCTCCCTGGATACATAAAGGATCAACTATGAAAATTGGATGAACATCAGGCAGTGTGGTGTGAGCAAATTGAGGCCTTTCTGCTAAACCATTGGCAGGACTTTGAGACTATGGTTAGTGAGCTCAATTAATTCAGAGAGCATGTCAACTCTCAACTCAAATTGATAGGGGCTCATGTCAATACTTGGGGCCGCCATCTGCAACATCAATACAGTCTGGATAAGGCTGCACTAGGCAACACTCTATACCAGGTGCAAAATTATGTGGATGACATGGTAGTGTCTATTGAGGTGACTCCTCCCGCTCCTCCTATTGAGACCCCATCTGATTTCAAAACCAAGGTATGGGAGGTCATTGCCAAACTCAAGACTACCACTCAATGTCAAGCTTCTGTGCACAACCCCCCTCCAGTTGAACCAATGCCTGATACTCCTATTGCCTCCCTCATTGATCAGGTGGCTACCTTACAAGGTGAAATCAAGTAATTAAGACAGCGCCTCTCTAATTCTGAAGATTTGTCATCTGAATCTGAAGATGAAGAGAAAGGTGAAGTTGTTAATACTCACACTCATGACAATCATGGTTGTTGCCCTGGTCTGGAAGGTCAACCCTGGGTCCACTGTGTGCGTGCTCTATATCAACTTGCCAAAGTAACAAATGATGTAGCTGATAGGCAAGACACATTGAAAAGAGAGGTCCAAAACCTCTCTTGCTTTACCAAGACCCTAAATGGACAAGTCGCCCCCTTGGTTGCTCAGACCACTTCTCTGGCTACTCGTGTCAATGGGATTGCTGGCACCTTGGTGGTACAACAAATCAAGATTGACAAGTTTGTAACTGCTGTTGCCACTGCTAGGGATATTAGTGGGAAGAAAAGCTCTACCTTGGACACTCTAGAGGAAAGCCTCCAACTCCTCTGGGCTAGACAGTCTGCTGCTGGCTCTGAGTTTGAAGGCAACCCTCCTATTAATGTCCTCAACCCTGGTAAAAATAGTCAGTCCTTGTCCTCGTCTATTGACCCAAACTACAAACTGACCTTCAAAAAGATATTTGATCCAAAGACCTCTACCATTGCTGCCTTTTTAACCACTTACAAATCTGCAATGTGTAGGGCTACTGTCGTGAATAACAGCATTCACCATGTTTCAATTTTGCCTTTGATGGGCCATTTCAAAGACAAATCTCTCGCTTTTGCTTTTGACTCTTGAAATGAACTGGCTTCTGCTTCAGGAAATATGATTGTTCAGTTTCCTGACTCTGCGCAACTCACTTGCCCCACTCATGCTTGTGGCAAGTGATCCTACCGTCCTGGTAGTGTTTTGTGGTATTCTCAACCACTATATATTACATTTTCATATTCACCAATAAAATTAAGTTCCATTCACATTTTTGTCTTTGTGTCTTATGTACTTCCGCGCCTCTCTCTAGCCACGCCTAGCAGAGATTATTCATCCAGGGCCGCAAGGTAAACACAATTGCCTTCCCTGTCATCTAACCGAGACTTAGTACAAATCTAATCCTAAGGTTAGGATTCCCTGTTGTGTATCTGTGCCGCGCCTCAAAACACAACAAAAATGGTGCTCACTAAAGGGGCTGTAAGCCCCTTGGTTATCCCTTTTGCATCTACAATTGCAGGTCCCTTGCCTCTGCCTATTTGGGAGTCAACCTTGCCTGAAATTACCAGCCCTCTTATTGAGGAAGACATTGCCAACCTGCCATTGTCCCTACTGTACTGAACCTTGGGAATGGTCCCTGCCTATTTGCTTACCCTATGGGTACCCCTGACTTGGAACAAGTCATGGCAGTAGCCCTTGGGATAGCTCGGGACGGGGCCATCCCTTGCCTTCAGCTACAGTTTAGCCATGCCAAATATTATGAGTTAATTGTGGCCCCTCAGTTCCCACACAATTTCCTCTCAGCAGCTGGCTCCGCTGATCACCTGCTGTCATCTTTTGTACAGCCTGCTTTGGCCCACCACCAGATGGAGTTGGGACTCCACGTCCAAGAAATCTTGTCTCTACAAGCAGCTGTTGCCCATCATTAGGACCAGTTTGCTGCCTACTAACAGTGGATCCATTCCCTGTTCTCCCTGGTATCTGATAATCAGCATGATTTGGTCACCTCTCAAGCAAGTTTAGTCAATTCCATCAAGCAAATGCGCCAGTCCATCCCTGTGTACGTTAGGGAGCAACTACATGGGTTTCACCAGTTAGAACAACCCTGGCAAACTCAAATAGACTCCACCCTAAACACTTATCTCTCTGACTTTGAGCGCCTAGTGCAACAGCTCAATGCATTTAGTGTCTATTTCTTTGAGCAATTGCAACAGGTAGCTGACCTTGCTGCCCAAGGTCTAAATGAACTCAGTGCAGGATTTGATCAAGAGAGAGCTACCACTGCTGCTGCTATAGCCAAACTTCAGAGTCAGCTGAATGAGCTGTCCACTCCCAAACCTGATGTTCCGCCTTCTTCTCCTGCTGATGATCTGGTGGACAGAGAGCAGAAAATCTGGGAGGCTATCCGGGAATTATGTGCTTCCACTTGTAGCCAAGGACGTCCTACTGAAATGCCTCAACTTGACCCCCAAGTTCTTGTGCTGACTGCTCAGGTTGCTGAACTACAGCAAGAAGTTGCTGCTTTACGTGAGGTAGTAACAGCTGCTGCTAGTCCACTTGGGGTTAACGAGGAGGATGGCTGTTGTCCTGGCTTGGCAGGGGCTCCTCAAATCCACTGTGCCAGAGAGTTGACTGCCCTAGCTAATGAGGTGGATCATTTGAAACGAGACCAGACTGAGTTGGACAGGGACGTACAGGAGATGAGTGAGAGAATTGATTCAGTAAATGACAGATTTGCCCCTTGCCTATCAGTGGGGCCATTCCTTACTTTGCAACTGGCTGAGCTCTCCACAGTTGTCACTACCCAAGAACAACACCTAGATGTTACTGAACTTCAGACCACCCTAGTCAACACTACGGGTGCCAGAACCACCGAGACTCTGATAACCCTTGAAGAAAGTGTTTGACAACTATGGGCTAGACAACTCCCCTCCAAATCTGAAGCTGAGTTCTCCCTGCACATAAATGTACTTGATAGCAGCAATGGTGGTCCAGCTCCCAAGGCACACTTCAAGCCTACTTTTAAGCAAGTCTTTGATCCCAAAACCTCGACTATTGCAGCTTTCTTAACTATTTATGAGACTGCTATGAGACAAGCATCAGATGAAGTTAAGAAAGAACATATTCTGACTTGCCTACACCCGACCTGTCAAGAGGTAGTTGTACCAGAGCTTCCCACCATCAAGACCTGGGAAGACATGAAACAGCTCCTGATTGATGAGTTTGGTGATGATTTTATCCTGGAGGTGAAAAAGGATGCCTTCATGCACATATCATTAAAGCCAAAAGAGACATTAGCTGAATTCACAGACAGATTTTACATGGAGGGACAACAATTAATAACAAGCAGACAATTGACAGCGCATGAAGCGTATATGGCCTGCGCCCAAGCCCTCAAGGTGAATCAACTCCTATGTCTCTATTTCAAGGCCCACAAGGCTATGCTGTCCTCCATGAAAAGTATAAAAACACTGCTACAAGATATGCATCTTACCCATTCCCGGGAAGTTGTTTGGGAGAGTTGTGCCGCTTCCAACTCTGGCTCCTCTTCTTGCGGCCATCATATCCTCACTATGAACTCACAAAATCCTCCTTGACGTCAGGGTTGCCACAACTGCGGTCATATAGGCCACCACTCTCGCGTCTGCACCAATCTGCGGGTTGAAGGAGCTGATCCCAAGGATCAGTCAGGAAAAGAACAGTCAACCTAGAGGCAGAGACGCTCTTGGTTGAAAATTCTTCCCAGTCTCCTTCTACACCTCCGCTGCTACTGACTCTGAGCCTGCTAATGATGAAGCTCCTCCTATCCTCCTCCTGTTCCATGAAATTTCTGATGATTCTGATGTGGATGAATCTGATGTTGATGACCCTGATGCATACAGGTATTCTGTTCTTGCCGTCCCTGTGACTATTGCAGTTCCCTACAAGCTACAATCTGGGAAGACTACAACTACCACCAAGCCCTTGTCTGAGGCCAAAGCAGTTGTCTCCCGCCCCTATCTTACTCAGGCAAAACGGTCCCCTGTATTAGTGGAATCATCAGAGGAAGCCGCTGAAGTTGCAGACGCTGTTTTCAAGAATTTATTTGTCTCACTCCCTCTCCAAACTGTATATAAGGAGTTTCTGGGACTACAATGCATGATTGAGAAATGGGACAAGGAACTAGCTGAGGCACAGGATATCTTGGCTGTTCTGCCTCCCTTTGGACGCACCACCACCCAAGTAGAGATATCTATTCAAAAAGTCAAGATCAAAGCTGTCCTGGACACTGGTTCTCCTGTCAAATAAGTTTCTTCTAAACTGGTGAAGAAGCTTAAGCTGGCCCCCAACCTCAACTACCACCAATTCTATGGCACCGCTGGTCTCTTCATGACCTGTGCCATTGGCGCATACTCTGCCTTGCCAATGCAATTTGGTAAACTCCTGTTGGCTGCGCCAGCTGTTGTTCTAGAAAATGAGAGAGATGCCCTTTTGGTTGGTACCCAGTTCCTTCGGGAATATAATGGGATCATCAACCTAAAGTATGGTTATCTCTCTATCCTAGGGTATAAAGTCCCTCTGATCTTTGAGGAGCCAATCAAAGCTCCTGGTAAACGTTTGAAGACATGTACTCTGGAGTACCCCACTGGAGTTTTCACCCTAAAATACCAAACCCATTCCACCAACATGAAGTGTCCTCCCATGGCTTGTCCTGCAACCAAGGGAATCCCTCTCATGGCCACGTCTGCTTCACCATCCCCCCAGGCTCTCAGGCTATCATAGACTCCCAGGTATCATATAAATTACCTGAACAGACTTTCTTAGAGCTGTACTCCCCTCCTTTGCTGGGGCATAACAAGCCTTACCTTTGTCCTGGAATTCTGGATGTTTCTCACAAGGATCCTGTTCAATTACTAGTTGCCAACCTTACCGCGCTTCCTATGACTGTATCCAGAGGACAGGTAGTTGGTTACGGAAAGTTGTTAAATGCTCCTGACGTCTTGTCTCTTCACCCTTTTGGAGCGTTTCAAGACTTTAACCTACCCAAAGACAAGCCTCAAGTCCTATCTCTGTTCACTGCCCAAGACTTCCCTCAGTTGTCCCTGGTTCAACAGAAAGAGGTGCTTGATTTACTAGACCAGTTCTCAGACATCTTTGCTAAAGATAGTACTGATTATGGGCTAGCCAAAGGTGTGATTCATCAGATTGACACAGGAGATGCTCCCCCCTTTTGTTCCAAGCCATACCGCCTCAGCTGAGTGGAAGATGTGCAGGTTTCTAAGGAGCTCAAACAACTGCTGGATGCTGGACTGCTAGCTCCCTCTCAAAGTCCCTGGGCTTCCCCTCTGCTCATCTTAAAGAAAAAGGATGGAGGGCACCGGATTGTGATGGACTATCAAAGGTTGAACTCTCTAACCAAGAAAGATTCCTATCCCTTACCGCGCATTGATGACGCTCTTTGACGCCTTGGAGGTTCTAAGTTTTTCTCTGCCATGGACTTGGCGTCTGGCTACTGGCAAGTTGATCTCTCTCCTGAAGACCGTCAGAAGGCTGCGCTCATCACATCAGAAGGGTTGTTTGAACCTACCTGCATGCCGCAAGGGCTCTGTAATGCCCCAGCAACTTTCCAGAGGGCCATGGACTCCATCCTGCGTGACTTGAAGTTGTCTTGTGTCTTAGTCTATCTAGAAGATATAACAGTCTTCAGCGCAACTTTCACTGATCACCTAGCCCATCTTAAAGAGGTGTTCATAAAGATCCAAGAAGCTGGCCTCAAGTTAAAGCCCTCTAAGTGTGCTTTCTTCAAAGAGCGCCTTGAATTCCTGGGCCATGAAGTAACCCAAACGGGAATTTGTCCAATGACCAAGAAGGTTGAAGCCATTGACAAAATGCTTCCGCCCACCAACCTCCAAGTAAGTACAAGTCTTTCTGGGCATGATGGGTTACTATAGACAATTCATCCCTTATTTTGCTGATACTAGCAAACCCCTGGTCCAACTATTGCGTAATGTCCCTTTTGAATGGACCGCCAGCCAACAGCAAGCCTTTGAAACTCTAAAGCAGAAACTCAAAGAAGCACCCATTTTAGTGTACCCCAATTACAATAAGGAATTCATCTTGTACACTGATGCTAGTGACCTTGCTATTGGGGCTATCTTGGCTCAGCTCAACAGTGAAGATGTGGACCACCCTGTAGCCTATGATTCCTGTGTGCTGAATAAGCATGAAAAGAATTATAGTGTTACAGAGAAGGAGTACCTTGCTGTGCTGCATGCAGTCAAACAATTCCGCCACTACGTGTATGGTACCCATTTCACTGTCGTCACTGACCACGCTTTGCTCAAATGGTTACAACAACTTAAGGAGCCTGAAGGACGCTTAGCCAGATGGGCTCTCTGCCTGCAAGGTTATGACTTCACTGTGCTCTATTGCCCCAGGATTTAACATCAGAACGCTGATGGGTTGTCCCAAATGCCCATCCATGCCCTACATCCTGCTGAGGCAGACCGCCTGTACAAGCTAATTGGCTACCCTTCTTCCTGGGAAAGTGAGACAGAAGAGGTTTGACTTTCCCTGTCCAAATTGTCTGAAAACACCCTCATACACAATAACCAACTCTTCAAGAAGGTGCAGGGTCAATACCTGCCATAGGTGCGCCCCAGTCTTTGCCTCTCTTTAGTGTCACAAGCTCATAAAGAAACTGGCCATGGAGGCATTGCCAAGACCTTTGACTGGCTTCAGAAGAATTACTTCTGGGAGAATCTTTGCCTGTTGATCCCAGATGTCATAGCTAGTTGCCATGACTGCCAACTTCAGAGGCCCCAAGTTGCTTCTCACAAGTTCAAATTGGTCCCCCCCTCAACATGCCTTTCACACTGTCAGCATTGATGCTGTAGGTCCTCTCCCCTGCTCACGCTCTGGATGCCGCTTTATCCTGATTGCAGTTGACCACTTCAGAAAGTGGGTAGAAGCTTGCCCTACTAAAGACATCACTGCTAAGACTACCACTGCCTTCCTGCTGCAAGATGCTTTCTATCGTCATGGCTGTCCTCAAGTGCTGTTATCAGACAACGGAACCAACTTCAATGCCAAACTTATAACCTCTGCTGTTGAAGTTCTAGGAACTCACCAGTCTTTCTCTGCCCCCTATAATCCTTCCACTAATGGGACAGTTGAGCGTGCCAACTTGACACTGGTTTCTATCATGAGGAAACTCACCTACTCTGACGCTGCCAATTGGGATCTATACTTACCTGCTGCACTCTTTGCCTATTGTCTGAGCAAACATTGGGTCACAGGGTACTCCCCCTTTACCATGTTGTATGGGCGTGAAGCCACCACTCTGTCGCTCTTAGGGGTTCCCCTACTCTCCTCTGATAAGGCCATGAACCCTGATGACCACATCAAAGACTTAGTCAACCACATCATTGATATACAGGCCACTGCCTACACTTCCGCATATAAGACTAAGATGCTCAAGCTCTCTCCTGACAACGCTGGGCGCTCCCCCTTGCCTGAGTTTGCTGTGGGTGACCATGTCTTGTACTACCAACACCGTGTGGGTGGGCGCGCGCACAAACTGGACTCCCTGTGGATTGGTCCTTTAGAGGTGACTTTCAAGCAAGGATCTGAGTACACTGTAAAGCTCCTCTCCAGTGATTGTCCTTTTGCTTGCGTACACGCCAAGTTCCTCTGCAAGTATCACTCCCCAAAGGCCAATCTAGAGGGTGGCAATACTGTGAATAACGGCATTCACCATGTTTTGATTTTGCCTATGTTGGGCCATTTCAAAGACGAATCTCTTGCTTTTGTTTTTGACTCTTGAAATGAACTGGCTTCTGCTTCAGGAAATATGATTGTTCAGTTTCCTGACTCTGCGCAACTCACTTGCCCCACTCATGCTTGTGGCAAGTGATCCTACCGTCCTGGTAGTGTTTTGTGGTATTCTCAACCACTATATATTCCATTTCCATATTTACCAATAAAATTAAGTTCTATTCACATTTTTGTCTTTGTGTCTTCTGTACTTTTGCGCCTCTCTCTAGGCACGCCTAGTAGAGAATTATTCATCCAGGGCCGCAAGGTAAACGCTATTGCCTTCCCTGCCATCTAACCAAGACTTAGTACAAATCCAATCCTAAGGTTAGGATTTCCTGTTTTGTGTCTGTGCTGCGCCTCAGAACACAACACCGCGCATAATGACCCTGGGTGCTAGTGGATAAGCTAAGAGGCAAGGCTGCCATAACTGTGGTCAGATTGGGCACCACTTGCGCACTTTCACTAATCTTCAAGTGGAAGGTTGTGATCCCAAGGAACAGGCAGTAAAAGAGAGGTCAGCTTAGAAACAGAGACCCTCTCTGCTGACCAATCTCCCCTGTCTCCCCCTGATCCTCTGTCTGATGAGGAAACTCCCTCTTCCTCTGGCCCAACTATTCTTCATCTATTTCAAAATCTCTCCAGTGATTCAGAGCCCAAAGATTATGATAGTAAAGACTCTAATAGTTATGGCTATTCTGTCCTGGCTGTTCTGGAAACCATCCCTGTACCATACAAGCTTTGCTCTGGGAAGACTACCACCACTTCCCAAATACCTGCAAGTGAAGCTAAGTCCATGGTGGCTTTCCTTTACCTAGCCCAAGCCTACTGACCTCCCGTCTTGGTTGATTCTTCCGAGAAAGCAGCCAAGCTAGCCAAAGCTCTTTTTCAAAATGTAACTGTATCCCTCCTGCTACAGACTGTATACAAGGAAATTCCTGCGTTATAGTGCATGCTAGCCAAATGGGAAAATGAGCTAGAGGCTGCGCAAGATGTGTTGACAGTCTTGCCCCCTTTTGGAAAAGATACAACCCAAGTAGAAGTATCAATCCAAAAGGTTAAGATCAAAGCCATCTTGGACACGGGTTCCCCAGTCAAGGTGGTATCTTCCAAACTAATGAAGAAACTTAAGTTTGCCCCTAACCTCAGCTACACACAGTTGTATGGCACAGCTGGCTGGCACAAACACGGGCCATTGGTGCCTAGTCCGCTCTACCCATGAGGTTTGGAAAACTCCTTATTGCTTCCCCTGCTGTGGTCCTTGAGAACAAAAGCTATGACCTCTTGGTTGGTACTCAATTCCTCCGAGAATATAATGGTATTGTAAACTTACAAGATGGATACCTTTTGCTCTTGGGATATGAGGTTCCTTTGATTTTTGAGGAACCTCTGCGCCTCCCAGGAAAACGTCTTAAAAATTGTGTGCTTGAGTACCCTACAGGTATCTTCTCTCTCAAGTATAGGACCCATTCCTCCAATTGTGTACCCCTCCTCCTTCCTACCCTGCGGAAGAAGAGGTACCTCTGCTAGCACCTGCGGCTATAACCATCCCCCTGGGCTCTCAGGTGGTGATTGATTCCCAGATTTCCTATGAGCTACCTGAAAAGTCATTCTTGGAACTTTACTCACCTGAATCCTTAAGCCGTACAGAGCCCTGCCTGTGTCCTGGGATTTTAGATCAAACCCACAAAGAGCCTGTATAATTACTTCTTGCTAAACTGATAGCCCTGCCCATGCAGGTGACCTGAGGCCAGGTTGTGGGACATGGTCATATACTGGAAGCAGAACAAGTGGCATCCCTCTACTCCTTCAGAACTTTTAGTGATTTCAATCAACCTGAGGACAATCCTCAAGTTCTCTCCTTGTTCACCGCTGCTGATTTCCCCCAACTGTCCCCTGTCCAACAAAAAGACGTGTTAGATCTGCTCAATCAGTTCAGCAACATCTTTGCCTCTGGACCTACAGACTATGGCCTAGCTAAAGGAGTCACCCATCAGATTGATACTGGGGATGTTCCCCCTTTTTGTGCCAAACCATACCGCTGTAGTAGGGTGGAGGATGCTCATGTGTCTAAAGAACTCAAGCAACTTCTGGACACTGGGTTACTAGCTCCTTCCCAAAGTCCTTGGGCTTCCCCGTTGCTGATTCTCAAGAAGAAAGATGGTGGACACCACATTGTAATGGATTATTGATGCCTGAACTCTCTCACTAAGAAAGACTTTTATCCCTTGCCCAGAATTGACAATGCTCTCAGACGGCCGGGTGGTTCCAAGTTTTTCTCAGCCATGGATCTAGCTTTGGGATACTGGCAAGTTACTTATCTCCTGAAGATACAGAAAAGGCTGCGCTTATTACCTCAGAAGGCCTTTTTGAATCCACTTGTATGCCCCAGGGACTCTGCAATGCCCCTGCCACATTTCAACGGGCCATGGACTCCATCCTACGAGACCTAAAGCTCTCTTGTGTCCTCCTGTACCTTGATGACATCACTGTATTCAGCGCTACCTTTACCAACCACTTGGAACACCTCAAGGCTGTCTTCATCAAGATTCCCAAAACTGGCTTGAAACTCAAACCCTCCAAGTGCTCCTTCTTCAAGGAACGTCTTGAGTTCCTAGGTCATGAGGTCACTCAAACTGGAATCTGCCCCATGAATAGTAAGGTGGAAGCCATTGACAAGATGCTAACTCCCCCAAACCTTCTGGAAGTTCAAGTATTCCTTGGTATGATGGGCTACTACCGACATTTCATACCTGACTTTGCTGAACTGAGTGAACGCCTTGTCTAACTGCTCTGCAACGTCCCCTTTGAATGGACTGACAGCCAACAACAAGCATTTGAGGTGTTGAAGGCCAAGCTCAAAGAGGCTCCTATCCTAGTCTATCCTGATTATGATAAATAGTTCATCTTGTATACTGACACTAGTGGAGTAGCAGTGGGTGCCATCCTTGCCCAACTTGACAATGAAGGCGTGGATTGACCTGTAGCCTATTTGTCAAGGGTCCTTGATAAGCACAAGGAGAACTACAGTGTCACTGAGAAGGAATGTTTGGCAGTGCTGTATGCAGTGAAACAGTTTCAGCATTACATTTATAGGACCCACTTCACGGTGGTCACAGATCACTCCTCCCTCAAATGGCTACAACAGCTAAAGGAACCTGGAGGTCAATTAGCGCGTTGAGCTCTACGTCTACAAGGGTATGATTTCACTGTGATACACTGTCCTGGGGCCCAACACCAGAATGCTGATGACCTGTCAAGAATGCCTATCTTAGCTATCTATCCCTCTGATGCTGATTGTCTATATGAGTTAATAGGGTATCCTGACTCTTGGACTACTGAGCCAGAAGACATCTGCTTGGCACTACAGACCCTATCCAAGGACACTATACTTCATGACCAACAACTCTTCAAAAAGGTTAACAATGCTTACCTACCCTATGTTTGCCCTAGCATGAGGATAGCCATTATCCTCCAAGCACATATTGACACTGGCAATGGGGGCATAGCCAAGACTCATGACTGGTTGTGTAAAAACTTCTTTGGGAGAACATGTGCCTCTTGGTCCCTGATGTCCTTGCCTCCTGTCATTACTGTCAGCTCCAACGCCCTCGCCCGTCCCAACACCAGTTCAAACTCATCCCTCCAAAACATGCCTTCCACACAGTGATTATTGATGCTGTTGGGCCTTTCCCTTGGTCTAGGTTGGGGTGTTGGTTTATCTTGGTTGCTGTAGACCACTTTAGCAAGTGGGTTGAAGCCAGAGCCACAAAATATATAACTGCTAAGACCACGGCTACTTTCTTGCTGCAGGACATTTTTTATCAACATGGCTGCCCTCAAGTCCTGCTCTATGACAATGGTACCAATTTTAATGCTTGCCTCATCACTTCTATTGTTGAAGCTATGGGAACTCATCAATTGTTCTCTGAGCCATATAACCCCTCAACCAATGGAACTGTTGAACAAGCAAACTCCACCCTGGTGTCCATAATGAGGAAACTCACACTCTCTGACGCTGCCAATTGGGATATGTTCCTCTCTGCTGCCCTCTTTGCTTACCAACTCAGTAATCATTGGGTGACTGGCCAGCCCCTTTTGCCATGCTATATGGATGTGAGGCTGCTACCTCCTCAATCTTGGGACCCCCTTTGATCAAATTTGATACATCTGCAAATCCTGAGGCCCATGTTAAAGACTTAACCAATTGTATCATTGACATCCAGGCAACCACTTACTCCACTGCTTACAAGGTTAAGGCCCTAGAGCTCTCCCTGTCTAATGCTGCTAGAGCTCCCCTCCCTGAGTATCAAATAGGTTATCTAGTTCTCTACTACCAGAATTGTACTGGTGGTAGAGCCCATAAGCTGGATTCCCTCTGGGTTGAGCCCTGTGAGGTCACCTTTAAGAAAGGCGTTGTGTATACCGTGAAACTACTGTCTTCTGGACGTCTTTTTTCCCGCGTTCACTCCAAATTTCTCCGCAAATATCATCTCCCTGTGTCCAATCTTGAGGGAGGAGATGTTGTAAATTGCGCAATTAATGCTATTTTGATCTGGCCTTCAAATATTGATAGTTGCAAAGATTTGGCTGGTTTTGCCTTTGAGTTCAGAAATTCTTTGCCTTCAGCAAATGGGTCTGGTCCAATATCCACCCATTCTGGATTATTGTACCTCTCTGTGATTGATCCTGGTATGACCTCATCCCAATGTGACCCCCTCAGCCACTCTTTCTTCCTAATGAGTGATCACTGTCCCTTGTCTACTATTTAAAGTAGAATCATTACTCCTAATAAAGACAAGTTTATCCACATTTGTGTTGGCTTTAATAATCTTTAAGCTTTTTCCTGTCCTTTTTGCAAAAAGAACTTTTACATCTCGTTTTTCAAAAAATTAAGGTATGTGCCCTTAATTTTGCCTTGAAGGCTAACCCAAGGCTAGCCTTGAACCTCACATCTTTTGTTATAAAAATTTCCCGCTGTGTCCTCCAGGATGTTGTCCCCTGGAGCCAAACACAACAATAGCACTTTGAAACATAGCCAGGGCATTGCAGAGTCCTTGGGGCATTTGAGTGAGTTCATAAAGACCTTCTGAAGTGATGAGCGCAGTCTTTTCTCTATCTTCAGGAGACAAGTCCACCTGCCAGTATCCTGATGCTAGATCCATAGCAGAGAAGAACTTCAATCCTCCTAATTGTCTGAGAGCATCATCAATTCTAAGCAAAGGGTATGAGTCCTTTTTGGTGAGAAAGTTTAGGCGGCAGTAATCCATCACAATGTGGTGGCCTCTTTCCTTCTTATTTAGGAACAATAATGAGGAGGCCCAAGGGCTCTGAAAGGGAGCTAATAGCCAATCATCCAAGAGCTGTTTAAGCTCCTTAGAGATCTGGGCATCTTCTACTTGGCTGTGGCAGTAAGGTTTGGCACAAAAGGGCGGAGCATCACCCATATCTATTTGGTGGATAACCCCCTTAGCTAGGCCATAGTCCGTAGGTCCAGAGGCAAAGATATCCTTAAACTGGTCTAGCAGTTCCAGAACATCTTTTTATTGAATGGGTGACAGTTGTGGGAAGTCTGCTGCAGTGAACAGGGAGAGAACCTGAGAGTCTCCTTCAGGTAAGTTGAAATCACTGAACGTTCCAAAAGGGTAGAGGGACGTCACTTGCTCTGAGCGTAATATGCAACCATACCCTACAGCCTGGCCCTTGGTCACCTGCATAGGCAGGGCAGTTAGGTTAGCCAACAACAGCTGCACAGGTTCCTTATAGGTCCGGTCCAAAATCACCGGGTATAACCAAGGCTCTCTGCAGCTTAGGGAATCAGGTGAGTATAGCTCCAGGAATGATTTTCCAGGTAGTTTGTAGGATATCTGAGAGTCTATGATCACTTGTGAGCCTGTTGGAATGGTGATAGCTGCAGGGGCAAGAAGAGACACACCTTCCTCTGAAGGACAGGAAGGAGGAGGGGAACACATATTGGAGGAGTGAGTTCTATACTTGAGCAAGAAGATACCTGTGGGATACTCAAGCACACAAGACTTAAGGTGTTTTCCAGGTAGGTGTGGAGGATCTTCACAAATCAAAAGGACCTCGTATCCTAAGAGCAATATGAATTATCTTGAAGGTTTACAATCCAATTATATTCACAGAGAAATTGTGTGCCAACCAGGAGATCATAGCTTTTTTTCTCTAGGACAACAGCAGGGGATGCAATGAAGAGTTTTCTAAACCTCACTGACAGATCAGAGTAGGCACTAATGGCTTGGGTTTGAGCCATATCAGCAGTACTGTAAATTCAGAACCTGAACATAAAAATGCGGGATTGTCAAATCCTTGGTCCAAATTTCAAATCACTTTTGCAGGATGGCCTTTTTTAATTAAATTGATTTTTGTGAGTATTTATTTGAATATTTGAAAATGCGGGAACTCATAGACACTTTGCAAAGTTCAAGTTGAGCTGCATATTTCCTATGGACAAAATGAATTAACTGGAATCAGATTTGAAGCGTTCAAATCCATCAACCATTTTCATTAAGTTTACTATGTTTTTTGAAATTGCGGGATTGTCAAATCCAAGAACCAAATTTCAAATCACTTTTGAATGCCACTAGTAAACTCAGATATTAATTGCGGGAACTGGAAATTAAATTGAATGTACAGTAAGCACACTAGGAAACACCAACCCAAATCAAGAAGCTCCACCACAACTAAAATCAAATGAAAAATTCAATCTCATTAACCATAATTAGACATAAAAAGTTATTAAACTTTAAAATCATCCAAACCCAGAAAGTATACAATATTATTCACTTCAAATCACGGATATAGAAACTCTGCTACTATTCAAGGCTAAATCAAGAGAAAACAACTACCCACAACTAAACCAATAACTCCAAATAAATACATATTTAATCTAAAATATATTTTTTATTTTATTTTTATGGACTGTCAATTGCATTCTCAACCCGCTCCTGCACCAGCCTGCAGGGCAGCCCGTCCACAAGGGCGTCCCAGAGGGTCCAAGAACAGACCCAGAACCCAACTTGAAGGGAGTCATGCCAATACACAGGCCTCCCAAGGTGTCATTGCCAGCCAACCACCTCCCGCGTCCCAGGCCCAATCAACCAGCTTGAATCCCAGGCAGAAGCCACTCTCAAGGCCTGCTACCAAAGTCTCCTACACCAGGGTCACCGGGAACACTGAGGTTACTTACACCTCCACCGTGTACCCAGTTGTCACCTGGCCCCGCACTCTTGACCCAAGAGTTGCCACTTCCTGCCCCTGCGTCTTTGATACCTCCTATGAGCCATTGGCCACCACTGAAGAGCCATCTGCGCCTGTATTGTATGCCACCATTGACGGCGCCAGCGCAACCAAGCGTGATCCCACCTTCTACACAAAGGTCCCCATCCCCTGTGCTGAGCCTGGTAGCCAGGATGCCGTGGTACCTGCCAAGGGCCGGCATTGGTTGACGGATAGTGAGCGTGAAGCTCTCCTCAACTGCTTAAACGGGGGAATGGCGGTTTGGGATATTGCGTCCCAATTTGGTGTCACGGCCAGGTACATTGCCAACATCAACACCAAGTATGGCAACACCGGGCAAATTGCCAAATCCACCAAGGCTAAGCGGCAGCCAAAACTCTTGCAGCCTGTGCACATTGACGCAATCAAGCAGTGGGTAGCCAGGGATTGCCACCTGGACACGCTTGCTGTCCAATCAATGCTTGCCACAGAGTTTGGGCTTTCTGTTTCTAAAACCCTTGTTTACAAAACAATGGTTGATTTGGGCTTCTCTTGGAAGGTGCTCGGAGTTTCTCCGTACAACAGAAACAGTGAAAAGACCATCAAGGATTGACACATTTATGCCAAGACATATCTGGCACTAAAGGAGACTGGCAACATACAGTTCTTCTACATCAACAAATTGTCGTTTTCCTCCTCACTCAGGTCTAGGCATGGGTGGGTCAAGAAGGGGTCCAAGGACGGTGTAGCCCATTGTGCAGCTGTCTGTTCCCAGACCTATTCCATGGTTGCGCTTCTTGGTCCTCGCGGGTTGGACCAATACCAAATGATCAAGGGTTCCCATAACAGCAGGACTTTTCTTGATTTTCTCCAAGTTGTCAAGGAGTACCTTTGGATAAATTACAGCGGCACAACCAACGTTGTTGTGCTTGATAATGTTGGGCTCCACAAAGTGGATCTGGTTGTGTCCGAGTTCCCCCCTATTGACAAGAATAGCCACTCCTCCAGCCACCGCCTTGCTGATTGTCCAATGAGACTTCTCTTCCTCCCGCCGTATTCCCCATTCCTGAATCCAATTGAGGAGGTGTTTGGTTGGATCAAGAATAAGGTGAAACAAGGCCTTCCGCAGGACACCGAGGACCTATTCAATATTCTTGAGGTCAGCCAATTTGCAATGCCACCCAATGTGGTTGCAGCATTTTACAAGCACTCGGAATCCTTCCTCCCCAAAGCCCTGGCCTCTGAGCCAATCAGATAAATGGGCGCCCCGGTTTTATTTGTTTTTATTTTTATTTATTTTGTTTTTATTAGGACTCAAATTATTGTTTATATATAATAATGGGACGTTTGATTGTATTATAGACATTTAAGAATACTAGAAAAGGTAAGTAAAATTAATTATACTAGATAAGAGGGATTTATTTTTATATGATGCACTGAATATTATTGGCTTTTGCGGTAACAAATAAATAAATAATAAAAAAAGATAGAAAAAAATATTTTATTTAAATAATTGTGAATCATTTTGGTACTTTGACTTTTCTAAGCCACAAATTGGACCTTGCGTGTCATCATCTGCTCCTTGGTATTTCAGTGCCACTGTAGCTACACAACACAGCAACCAATGATTTTTATGTATTCCTTACTAATTTGTACTTAGGACGCAGTTCAAGTATATTAAATATGTTTATCAAATCATATTACAAGGGAAAGGTAATTTGAGTTGTAAACAATCATTTGTTTAGAACAATAGTGGAGCGGGCCGCATGATGCAGATAAATTCAATTCTCCATGTTTATCTTTGTGATAAATGTACCCATACTTGACAAGATAATAAATAATAAATAAAAACATTTTTAACTTATTTTTAAATATTTGACGTGGTTGCAACTTTAACTATTATCTTGTAATATATTTAGATATATTAATACTATAATTTACCTACTAAAAAGTAAAATAAAAAATAAAATTTTAAAATAAAAATATAATTAAAAATCTTAAAAGTTTAATAGTAAAGGTTAAATATTCAAAATACACCAATTTTTTTATTTAATTGTGATTTATTCAATATTAAAATATTTAATATTAAAATATATAATATTAAAATATTTTACTATTAAATATTTTAATATTAAATTATTTTAACAGAAAATATTTTAATATTAAATATTTTTATATTAAATATTTTACTATTAAAATTTTACAAGTAAAATTTTAAAATAGTGAAGTATTTAGTATTAAAATATTAATATTTAAATTTTAATATTTAAAATAAAATAAATTAAAAATAAAAAATAAAAAAGTTTTTTTTGCAAGGGAAAATTATTTATTGGGGGAATGCGAGTTGCAAGGGGAATGTGTTTATTCCGGGGAATTATACCCCAAAATTAAATTTTCAGCTAATGCATCTAATTGGGACCACATACTCTTCTGTATGTGGTGGATGACTCTGGCGCCAATTGCTAGGGGAGTGGCGCTCAGCACCCTGGTGGTGGCCAAACGTCTTATAAAAGGCAGACAGGTGAGGGAATCAATTAGCAGGTTTTTTGGGGGGCACGTAGTACCCGTATAGTGTTGCCAATGCAAATGAATCATAGAGGACGTGCTCAACTGTCCTGTATCCCTGTGGTGTTTTCTGTCTGTTGAGGGCTACGCGGCATATGTCAATCTGTATAGGTACATCTTCTAATTTTTTCACATTGGCTTTCAGTATGCAATGGAGCAGGATTCCCAGGTACACCGCGACGTGGATCCTTTGCAAGGTATATTTCTCCGAGAACATGCATAATTTTTTGAATGTTTGTATTAACCTATTTATATAGGACGTTTGGTTGAACTTGAAGAGGGTACCGGGGGCGCCCAACTTGAATCTGCCCCCCAGGCCTCGGCAAACAATATCATTAAAGGTTTAAAACTATTCACGAGGACTGCATCCCCAACTTTATTTGATAGAGCCTTAAAAATTTCATTAAAAATTGCTGATTTCAGATATTCATTTCCTATTTGAAAATTGGTCTTTATTAAACTTTTTTTGTATTTGTTGATATTTGAGAATGGGAACCTTTGAACGCTTTCATATATGTATTCATCAAAGTTCAGTTTCAAATCCCCGCAAATTTCATTCATTTCTTTTATTTTGATTGTTGATCCTAATTCATAGGCTTCTCTTATCCATGGCAAGCACCCCGCGGGTGGTTGATATTCCCTGATTTGAGCTTCACTATTAAAAAACATATTCATATTCTGCTGAACTATTTTATTTATTTGATTTTTATTTATTTGTTTTATAGGGGCCACCAGAGGCTGGTAGCCCCCATAAAACCAACTCGGCGTAAAAGCTGCCACTTCCGCGACCTCATCCCCATCCCTGGTGATGACTAAAATAAATATAAGTTAAACATAAAAAAACTTACTGATTGTTTCCCCTGTGGCCCCCTCAGCCACAGGCGCCATATTGGCAAACTTCATGAGCGTTGGATGCTCTTCATTAATTTTCTTAGGCTTAATTTTTCTTATTCTTCTTGCAACTTGTGCTTCCTCTTGATTTTCATTTGATAAAGCTTCTGTATTTCTTGATGCGCTTCTGCTTCTTTCTTGTGTTTCATTTTCATCTGTTTCCATTTGGTCGGTTTCCTCTTCATTGGTGTTGATTTCCTTTTGAATTTCTATTCCTTCTATTAGTCTGATCTTCTCATTGTTTTCTTTGGCCCCCTGCCAGAACTCCCACAAATTGTATCCCGTGTTGTTGAACTTTAGACTTGATAAAATAGTTCCCTGTAGATTAAGTAATTTTTCTTTATTTCTTTCATCTATAATATTTCCCAATTTGTTCAGAGCATCTTCTTTTGGTTGGATCAGTGGCTGGCCCTTGTCCCCTAGCTTTCCTGTCACTATTTCTCTGATGTTTTTCTTAATTTCAACAACCTTTTGCAGGTGAGCTTCTAATTTGTTGATTAAGTTATAGATTGATGACATTTTGTTTGAATTCCATCAAAAAACTGGCTTTTATAGTACTATCTTTGACGCATACATATTTTTGTCATCATCATTAATAAATTGAAGACAATAAACGTAAATATTGCATTAGAATATTGCAATTAGACGTCAACTATTGATATTTTGATATTATGTGCATAACTCAATGTATTTAGTTTAATAAAATACATTGTAAACAAGGCCTTTTTGTTTTAATTTATTTAAATTGACTGTGTTTATATTACAGAGCCATTAACACTTAGTACAAATATTAATAATTAGTGCATTTTACAGCCTGTATATTTACCTATTGGTAATAATTCTGTAAACTTTTCAGTCGGATTTTGCGAGGTAATAATAATGTAATGTGTTAATAGATTACTGTTTATTGTCATTAATTGGCTGTTTTTTGTGTGGATTGTGTTCTGTGTTTCCCTGTATCCTTGGTGGCCTGATACTGTCTAAACATCGAAATCATTCCACCAAAATCAGCAATTAATGACAATAAACAGTAATCTATTAACACATTACATTATTATTACCTCGCAAAATCTGACTGAAAAGTTTACAGAATTATTACCAATAGGTAAATATACAGGCTGTAAAATGCACTAATTATTAATATTTGTACTAAGCGTTAATGGCTCTGTAATATAAACACAGTCAATTTAAATAAATTACAATGAAAAAAGGCCAAGTTTACAATGTATTTTATTAAACTAAATACATTGAGTTATGCACATAATATCAAAATATCAATAGTTGACGTCTAATTGCAATATTCTAATGCAATATTTACGTTTATTGTCTTCAATTTATTAATGATGATGATGAAAATATCCTTAGAAATAAGTATATGCTACCACATCAAATGTACAACATTCTTTACACATGGAAACTTATAACAATGTAAAAAATATATTATTAATTATGAACTGAAAGAAAAAATCAATTTTAATAGTAGTCACCAAGAAAAGATTTATTTACTAATCAAAGGACGGGAAGGGGAGGGAATGGGCAGAATGAACATTGCCTTCATCTGCGCCTATGAAAGGGACAGCATCAGAGATGGTGGGGAGGGAATGGGTGGTTGCTTGGGAGTCAGGGTTGGAAGGCGGGTGGCTTGATCTTGATGGGGGGTTGGGGAGGCAGGGTCTGTTGACTGGGGAGGGGCAGCAAGAGCGGTTTGCTTCAATTGCTCAAATTCTTCTTCCGTCACATATGCGGGCTTGACAAAACGGATGGAGTGGCGTGGGGGGAGGCAGGGGTCCTTTCTGGACTTATCACTATCACTTGCATAGAAGATGATGAGATCAAATAAGTCCTGGACGGACGCAGAAGGGAAAAGCTCATAGCCCATATCAATTTGGGTGCATAGTTCATTGTAGGTGGCAGGCTTTAAGCGCCTGAGAGCGGAACCAAAATTGTAGAGACATACATCTGCAAGATGCATGTTGGCGTAGTTGATGGGGTAGGACCAGCAGGTATGCCCCGCAGCCCTAATTTCCTTGGTTGCCCATTCCCGCTGTTCCATCTCAGCACTCAGTACAACTGTGTGCACGGCGTTTTGGGCAGCCCACTCCTCCAGCATGTCCTTGAGCTCCGTCTGGTAGGCATACCCATCTGCGGTGTTTGATATTGCCGAGTAATAATTGACGCCCAATGGGGAAACTGCCAATAAAACACCAACAAACCAATACAAGATTGGGCCGCGCTTGTACACGTCAGATTGGATGCGCTTCTCTCCAAAGTCTTGGATACTGGCCAAGATCTTAGCATACAACAGGAATATTACATCATTACGGGCCCTCATTGCCCTTCCTTTGATAAAATTAATAATTGTTGAATTGTAGGGGTTGGTATCCACCAAAATGGGGCCACTGAGAACTTGATTGAACAAGATTCTAGCAGCAACCACAACTCTGTGCATCCATGAATTCACCGTTCTTTTGTTGGTGAAGATGCTGTGGAGTCCCAACTGGAGACGTACCTGGACCAGGGGCATCCGCGGGTCACATTCCATAATGGCCATCATGAGAGGGTGGGCTTTTTCACCTTTGGTCGAGGTACAAGCACCAGTTGGGGTCTTCTTGGCGGGGGGCCACAGTTGGCGTGGGCTCGCAGGGTTGCAGCCACAGTGGACTTTGCAAACCCCATTGCGGCCGCAATTTCCCCAAGGGACATAAGCTTCCCTTGCTTTTCAACCATTTTGAGAACAATCTCTGGGGTGATCAATTTTCTTCTGCGTCTTGCAGGCTGATTGGCTGGGGGAGGGACGTGTCCATCTCGGAAACTGGTCAATGCCATCTGATTGGCTGTTTTGGGGTTCTGGGCTCTCTGAGTGACCCCATGGCTCAAATGGCTGGTTCCAGATGCCATCACTGATAAGGGATTTTGGTTAGCAGCTGCCTGTGCATGATGGGCAAACAGGGCCATGCTTGAGGACGCAGGAGAAAGAACACACTCCTGGGTAGTGCTTGCGGAGGGGCCTGCGGGTTGGGAGTGGCCATAGACAGAGGCTTCACCGTTAAGAGACCCAGCGTAGCCCTGCATGATTTTGTCAAGGCCAGGGAACAGCTTGTTGACTTGGTTGGTGTTGGAAGAAGACATAATAAAAATTTATTAAAATTTTAAACTCAAGAAGAGGAATGTATATTTTAGTCAATTTTATTGTTAAATATGTCAATTTTGTGAATATTACGCTCTAAATTTTGGCCTTCCTAAAATGGAATAGGGTGAATTTTGAGAATGCCTGTGCTTCCTAAAAGAATCAGCACAAATCCACTCTAGATCCTTTAACATCCTTTTTGAGACACCCATAAATTATATTTATTTCAAATTCATCGCAATTTTGATTTGAAACTTGGTTCTTGGATTTGACAATCCCGCAATTTCAGATTCGTTAATTTTCACATGATGTCTATGATTTGTTTGAAATACAGGAAATCACAAATTGTACATTAGAATCCTGCATTCCTGATTCATGTATCCCGCATTTGTTTGCTGAGTTTTGTCTTTTGTTAGTTGAGTTATCTGCTCAAGAGATTTGAAATTTGCCAATTTAAATAAACCAAAAAAAATCAAAATAAATGGTTGATTTTATTAAATATTTTATTTTTCACTCAGCTGAGTTGCCCGCAAAAGTGATTCAAAATTTGGACCAAGGATTTGACAATCCCGCATTTTTACGTTCAGGTTCTGAATTTACAGTACCATATGATTGAGTGTAGTTGAGGTCAGGAGCCAGCTTAATCTTCTTCATTAGCTTGGATAATACCACATTGACTGGAGAACCTGTGTCCAGAATGGCTTTGATCTTAACTTTTTGGATTGATACTTTCACACAAGTAGTATCTTTCCCAAAGGGGTCAAGACGGCCAACACATCCTGTGCAGCTTCTAGCTCTTTTTCCCATTTAGCTAACATGCATTTTAAGGCAGGAATTTACTTATACACAGTCTGCAAGGGGAGAGATACAGTCACGTTCTGGAAAAGGGCTTCAGCTAGCTTGGCAGCTTCTTCAGAAGAGTCTACCATCACAGGTGGTTGATGAGCCTGGGCCAGGTATGGACAAGCCACCACAGCCTTGGCTTCAACTGAAGGTGTGCAAGAGGTAGTGGTGGGTTTCCCTGAGCAAAGCTTGTAAGGGACAGACACAGTTTCTGGGACAGCTAGAAAAGAGTAGCCATAACTATCTGATTCATCAAAGTCAGAATCTTCAGGCTCAGAATTACTGGAAAGATCATGAAACAGGTGAAGGATAGTTGGGCCAGAGGAAGGGGGAGATTCCTTGTCAGAGGGAGGATCAGGAGGAGACAGAGGATATTGGTCAGCAGAGAGTGTCTCTGCCTCTAAGCTGACCTCTCTTTTCCCACCTGTCCCTTAGGGTCACAATCTTCTACCTTGGGATTAGTGCAGGTATGAAAGCAGTGCCCTATTTGACTGCAGTTATGACATCCTTGCCTCTTAGACGGCCCACTTGAGTCTAGAGTCATAATACGTGGGGTGCAGGAGGTGGTTCCAGCGTTGCTGGTCTTATTTTTGCGCACCGCAGTACCCCCATGGATCAAGTGCATGTCTTGCAAGAGGGTCTTGATACTCTTCATAAATGTAAGGGAAGCTTTGTGGGCCTTAAATTGCAGACACAGGAGTTTGTTTACCTTTTAAGCGTTCAAACAAGCTGTGTAAGCTTCCCGGGAGTTAACTGTTGACTGGTGATTAACTGTTGTCCTTTGAAGTAGAAGCAATAAGAAAATTCAGCCAGGGTTTCCTTGGGCTTAAAGGCAATGTGCATAAATGCATCTTTTTAGACCTCCAAGATGAGATCTCCTCCAAATTCCTTGATCAAGAGGCATTTCATATCCTCCCAAGTGACTATGGAAGGGAGTTTGGGGACCACAACTTCTTGGCACATGGGATGTAGACAAGTAAGAATATGCTTCTTTTTAAGCTGATTGGTGGCCCTAAGAATTGCAGTCTCATAGATTATCAGAAAGGCAGCAATGGTAGAGGTCTTAGGGTCAAATATCTGTTTGAATGAAGGCTTATAGTTGGGATCAATGAACAATGAGGTGGATTGGCTGTTGTCATCTGGGTTGAGGACGTAATGTGGGGATTGCCCTCAAACTCAGATTTGGCAGCAGGTTGTCTAGCCCAGAGAAGTTGAAGGCTCTCCTCTAGGATGTCCAAAGTAGAGCTGTTTTCCCCACTGATATCCCTAGTGGCAGCAGCTCCAAATTCATCAATCTTAATATGTTGCACTGTTAGGGTGCCAGCAATCCCATTGAGGCGAGTGGTCAGTGAAGTGGTTTGAGCAATCAAAGGGATAACCTGTCCATTCATTGTCTCTTTCAAGCAAGAGAGGTTTTGTACCTCTCTTTCCAGTGCATCTTGCTTATCATCTACATCATTTGTTACTTCTGCTAACTGATCCAAGGCAAGAGCACAGTTGACCCAGGGTTAGCCTTCTAAGCCAGGGCAACAACCATGATTACCATGGGCGGGAGTACTAGCAACTTCAGCTTCCCCTTCACCTTCAGACTCAGAGGACAAATCATCAGTATTAGAGAGGCGTTGTCTCAAGTACTTGATTTCTCCTTGCAAGGTAGCTACTTGGTCAGTAAGCAAGTCAATGCAAGGGTCAGACATAGGTTCTACTGGAGGAGGGTTCTGAAAAGAAGATTGACGTCAAGTAGTAGCTTTGAGCTCAGCTATGGCTTCCCATACCTTAGCCTCAAAGTCAGATGGGGCCTCAACAGGAGGAGTGGAAGTGTCACCTCAATGGATGCTACCCTGTCATACACATAATGTTGCACTTGATACAGAGTGTTGCCTAACACAGCCTTATTCAGTCCATATTGGTGCTACAGATGGCAGCCCCAGGTATCAACATGAGTCTTAACTAGCTTGAGTTGGGAATTAAGATGCTCCCAAAATTGGTTGACCTTGGTAACCAGAGTCTCAAAGTCCTGACAATGCTTTAGAATAGTGGCCTCTATTTGTTCACGCCATGTTGCTTGATGCTCATTCAATTTTCACATCAATCCTTGATATACCCAGGGAGTGAGGAGCAAAGGAATTCAGTGATGAGGTTAGGTACTTCTGGGAGGCCAGCAAGTCACGCTGGTTATCCAAAATACACACAAAGAGGCTATGGGATCATTCTTGATATGCCATATTTTGAGCATGGTTGTTTCAGACAGCAGTGGCTACAGCATTTAGAAGCTGGTTATGTAATCCTAATGCAAGTTGATGGTGAACCAGGGCGGGTTGGATAAACTGGTTGACCAACACGCCATTAGTCTCCATAGACTCCATCAGTGCAAGGGGAGACCAAAGTCTAAGAGGAAGGAGTACATGTCTTTGGAAGCGTACCTGGGACAGAGACCAGGGATAGTGTGCATTGCCACAGTGCCTGAGTAGAGGAGAGAGCAGGTGGCAGCACAAGCTTGCTTGTAGTTGAGAGAGAAAGCTGAAAGGGGGCCCAGGCAGGCCCAGTAGACAGCACCAATACCATTGGATTTGAGGGGGCATTGGTGATGTCTTCTTCCATAGGGGACTAGAGACTTTAGGTTGATCAGGTACTTTGAAAACAAAGGGAGAGGGACCAGAGAATGGGCGTGGGAACAGGGTAACCAAGGGGCTTGCAGCTCCTGTAGTGAGCATCATTTTGTCGTGTTTGGCTCCAGGGGACAACATTCTGGAGGACACGGCAGGAAATCTTTATTACAAAAGATTTGAGGTTTGAAGCTAGCCTTGGGTTAGCCTTCAGGTCAAAATTAAGGGCACATACCTTAGTTTCATGAAAAACAAGATGTAAAAGTCCTTTTGGCAAAAACGACAGGAAAAAGCTTGAAGATTATTAAAGCCAACGCAAATGTGGATAAACTTGTCTTTATTAGGAGTAATGATTCTACTTATATAGTAGAAAAGGGTTGAAGATCACTAATTAGGTAGACAGAGTGGCATAGGGGGTCACTTTGGGGTGAGGTCATACCAGGATCAGTCAAGGGCAGGTATGTTAATCCGGAATGAGTGGATATTGAACCAGACCCATTTGCGGAAGGCAAGGAATTTCTGAACTCAAAGGCAAAACCAGCCAAATCTTTTCAACTATCAATATTCAAAGGCCATATTGAACTAGCATTAATGGCGTGATTTCTGACAGCCACGGCAACTAAAATGATTTGCAAGGCGGTGCCTGGGGTTTTTCTTAGTTGGCGCTGTGGCACCTAGGCTTAACAAAAATGGCGCAGTGGTGCTATCTTTGAATTTATTTGTCTCATACAATCATACTTTTATGTGATAAATCCAAGCCTTTCTCTTTTAATTGGGAATAAAGTATGGTATTAATTTATGACCCTGCATAATAAATTAACCCAAATTGTTGCCACTTTGATAGTACTACCCCTTATAATACAGCCATTCAAAAACCACTTTTAATATACTGGTTTTATTTCTTATCATAGAAGGATCTGTAATATTTGTGTTTCAGATTTAAAATGTTTCATTAATGAATTTATATATGCAAGGGTAGTGAAACCATTAACTGGAACTGCTATAATCAAGTTAAGGACAGCTTAACTAAGACCTCCTTGTCACTTGAAGGTTGACACAACCAATTTTCCTGCCTGGTTAAGGTAAAGAAGCCAAGATTCATTGTGATTATTGACAAGCTGAAGATCAGGTATCTCCATGGAGACCAGATTTACCCTCAGGCCATAAAAAGCAAAGCTGTTGTATCCAAGCATGCAGACCAGCAGGTCAACTTTACAAGTGTTGCTAAGGAGTTTTTGACCTATTACACCAGAGAAGGCCACCTTACCCATCTCAAAGGCATTGCTACAGCCCTTGGATCTAATGTATAATCCACTTTCTTTACCAATAAATTTCTTTCTTCCAAATATTTGATTTTAACTTTATTTTTAGTATATACATGTTTAATATAGAGTTAAAATTTAATACAAAAATATCACTGTTTAGGGATGTGATGACTCTGGAGCTTTGCGCACTATAGTTGATATTAGCTGACCCCACATTTCTATTGCAGATTTGGAATCCTTGGATGATTTTGAGTCTAGCATATGTTTTTATAGTTTTTAAAAAAAATTGGGCTTTTATCAATATTTTACATTATCTGGTGCGGTTTAGCCAGAAATTTGATATAGGGTATGTGATGGCATCTTTCTAGATGGCGTTTTCTATATGGTGTATCCCACCATCTTGCATAACTTCATTTTTTTGTGTTTGTGAAATCTTGCTTCTAGGTTTCTCTATTTTTGGTTTCTGTTTAGCCCTTATGTTGAAGCCTCATCTGAATCCTGATAGGATTATAATATATTCCAGAGCAACCCCAATCTATTCCACTTGTTGTACTAAGTCATTTTGTTTGTAGTTTGTGCTACATTGTTTGATGGTTAATAAAATCTTGTGTTTTATGTGAGTATTAATGCACTTCTTGTTTGGCTTTTTGAAAGTTCCCCAAAAAATCCAAATTATTTGCAGTCTGTAACTTGTCTAACTTAGATTTTGTTTGAATCAGAGTTCATTTTGTTTAAATTTGAGTTATTTTTGCTTAGCAACATAGCTACAAAAACTACTGTATCTAACAACATTCTACCTTGTACCTCAAATGTTGAGACAAAGAAAAATAATTCCTTATCAGGAGAAAAGACAATTACAAAACAACTTCACCAATAAATTATTTGAAACCCAAACTATATTTGAGCCATGCCACTATGACACCCCCTTGTGGCCCTGTTACTGACTTTTACAATATAACAAGCATGGGATGGTGGGCAGGATGCAAAAAAAACAAAGCTGAGCTACACCTGCTTTGTCCTTTTACAGCATCCTGCCTGGGTACATGTCCAGGTATCCTAGTGGAATCATTTTTTGTTTTCTAGATTAGCTAACTTTTGAAATCTTTATCATATACTCTATCTGGTAAAAGGAAAGATGTGTCAGGCAGGCTGCCAAAAAGCAAAGCTGTGCTACTCTCAGCTTCACTCTTTTATGGCAGCCCACTGGTATGTGTTTCCAGTTATAGCTGGTAAAAACTTTGGTTAATGATGGGTGTGAAGTTATATCTTTTGAAATTTAAATTTTGTAGGCTTTTTAATGATCTTTATCAGACATCTTTTGGTGAAAAGTCATGGGTGATAGCAGCCTGCTAGTATGTGTTTCTGGTCAAATACAGTAGTTTTAAAAGCTATGGCGACAAGAGAAAACAATTCAGATTTGAACAAAATTAACTCAGCTTTAAACAAAATTGAAATGAATCCAAATCTATTGTAAATCAATATAAATTCATTTAAAATTAATTTTGTTTAAATCTGAATTGTTTTTGCTTGTTGCCATAGCTTTTAAAGCTACTGTACCTGGTAAAAAACTATTTAAAGATGAGGGTGCCCTTATGTTTCTTGGCAGCAATAATTTTTATTTGTCATTGAAATAATATCAGCAATCAATGAGTATATAAAGTTGAGCAATGATAATGCTACCAAAAGAAAAAAGCTATGCTAACTCAGCCCTATTATTCTCAGCTTCACACTGTTATTTTTTTCTTCTTTCCTAGCAGAAATACTTTTTTGGTAGTTAAGTATGTCTTTTTTAAATTTAATTATCTATTCTGGCTGTTAAAAGATTATTTAATGCCATATAAAGTAATATTTTAATATAAAAATGATAGCTTTATTATGATTGCTACTCTTTATTAGAGAAGTATAGGTGTATGCTTTTTAAATACACTATTATACTATTATCAATGCTTTATTAGAGGTTTGTACATTTTATTGTACATTATATTTTGACATTTAAGAGACTGGAGATTAATTAAAGTACTTTTAAGAGCTGACAAGATACACAGAAAAACCCAAACATAGAACACCAAGTTAGCACACACAAAAAGTCAACAATTTATACATGTTAACAATAAAATTAGCCCACTTAAGATTTGTTTTGTGCATGACTTCTGTGTGCCCAGCACTTGGTTTTGGTTGTCTATCTCAACAGCTCTGAAAAGTACTGTATTTTTTATCCACATATTGAAACTGAAGTCCTTTTATATTCTTTATTTTCAGTATATATTTTGAACTCCAATGGACATTATAATACCCATATTAATAAAGATCAAGTACATGTTATAATTTTTTGGTTCCTGAACCATTATTTTTTAGTTTATAGGAGTAATATTTTCTTTTTGTAGTATACCTTTTTACTAATATACAGTCTTTAGTAGTTGGTGATTGCATATTTTATTTATTAACACACTGATATCAATTTTTTACTTATATGTTAATTATATGCGGTGTTAGCATCACTTTTAGATTGAAATTTCGATTTAGATTTAGTATCCAAATCATTCCATTTATAGTTTAAAGATACATTAAACTGATGGGAGCAAAGAGTAAAACGAAGTCGCGTGGGCGTCCCCCAAAGACCCCTACAAGAATAACACGATCAACAACTTGCCCCCCACCCGTAAGTGACCAGGAGAACGAACCCGCCCGTTCAAGCCCTGAACCAAACGGAGACCCCAACCCTGACCCAACGGGCCCCGAATGGCACTCAGCTTCCCAGCTGAATTCTCCGACCAATCAGGATCAAACCCAATCAAATCCCGACTTGTTGCAGAACAACCAATCAGATTACAGAGCTGTCAGAAATAGACCCACTTCTTCTGACAGTTCTCGATCCCATCTGTCGGCCAGCCCGCCCAGAGGGAATGAAGCGAGCAGAGTGAGACTCGCGCGTAGACCTAGAGGTAGATCTGGGGGCCCATCATCCCACCAGTCCCTGTCTAAGACAGAGATAGAGATACTAGAGGGAAGAGGCGTAAAACCAGCGGACTTAGAACTCTGGATCGAGCTCCAGTTCAATTTTACCCAGGTTGACAAGTGGATCAGAGCAGAGTTCAACCCAATTGACGCCCAACATTGGGAAGCAGCAGGCTTCTCCCCAGCATGCGCTAATATTTGGCGAAAAGCAGGCATTGATTTGCAGTGGGCAAAAATGTTCCGTCAACTAAGAATGCGCACTAGTGAGGCTAAGCCTTGGATGCAACTGTCCCCACACTCGGAAGAAGTCCTTACCGCCATCCAAAATAAACTCCCCCTAAAAGACGCAGAAGTATGGGTAAGCCACAAATTTAATCTGTATGAGGCAACCGAATACTTCCTGGGGTTTGTACCCAGCGAGGTGGCGGGTGAAATAAAGACCCTAAACATGCGGGCTCAAGACGTGACAGAATACTTCTCGTCTTTCCGAATCCCCTCTTTAGCAATTGGCTGGGCAAAATCGGGGTTTTCGGTTGAAGCAGCCAAATCATGGTCGTGAGCTTGCTTTAACCCATCTGAAGCCACCATCTGGAACAAACAAGGTTTCACTCCAAAGGACGCAAGATCCTGGAGCTACTTGGATATTTCCCCAGACTTATGCCGCAAACTACAAGAACAAGGCTGGTCTAAAGAAAAGGCCAGTCTCGGGGGCCCTTTCAAAGACTGGTCAGTCATTGAGGCAGGCGAATGGATAGCAGAACGCTTCACACATCAAGAGATGAAATACTGGCTCCAGCAGGGTGAATCTCTTGAAGCGGCTATGACTTGGCGCAAGGAAGGTATTACCACTAAAACCCACATGACAATAGGTCCACTGAAAATATCAGTGGAAGAGTGGAGAGAATGGAGAAATGTGACCTCCATTGCTGAAGCGGCGGTGTGGATTGCTAGAGGATTTACACCGACAACAGCAGCACAGTGGGTAGACCATAAAGTCAACCCTGAAGCAGCGGCCTTACTCCAACAAAAGGTCACACCAAGTGAGGCGGCTGAATGGCTCCAGTCTGGAATTGACGTTGAGGTCCTGTTAGACTGGTGTTCTGCAATACCATGTGCAAATGAGGCAGCCGCATTTTACGAAGAAAAATTCAAGCCTAAAGAGGCAGCAGCATGGTTTGAACTGAAGATTCAAGCCCCTGAGGCAGCCAGCTTCCGTAATATTGGCTGGGTCCCTGAAAGAGTGACCAACTGGCTACATGCCAACAAAGTAACTTATGGAGAAATTCGCAAATATTTTCACCCAAACATTGGTCCCGAATCCGCAACTTTATGGAAGCATCATGGTTTTGCACCAGGAGAAGCAAAGCTCTGGGCTGATCTAATAGTGGACGTTAAAGTGGCCATTACACTACGCTCACATAAAGTACTCCCAATGACCATAGCCAAATTCATAGAGAGAAAATACTCACTTGATGAGGCCATTATGTATGCGCTGGAAGGCACTCCTTTGGAGAAAGCAAGACCCCCACAGAACGGAGACCATCCTAAGGCATCATATAGCGAGAGGGTAAAACGAGGTAAAGAACCTCCTTTATCTGGCCCAATCCCCTTTGAGGACTTCATCCGTGACCATATGGCACAAGGAAACCCTTACAAGTCAATGCCAAAATCATATGTTAAAAATGCTATTAGAATATACCTGAATAATTTATCAGGAGGTTCTCTGCGCGGTTACTTACAGGCCATATTCTCAACTCTAGACAAGGAGTTCAAAGATATTGAAGTAGAACACAAGTGGTCCCCTGAAAACGGCTACGTGGACATAGGATTCCCAAACACAACAATCCGGGACACAGCGGCAAGGCTCGAATTTATCCACAACGGTACACTACTTAAGGTGGACATCACGAGATACGCCCATCACCAAGCGAAATGGGTCACCTTCACCAATCTTCCCACAGACAAGAGCAGTGAGTGGGTAAGAGAGGCAATTATCACAGGAGCAGCGTACTATGGGACTGTACTTGAGTGTAGAGAAGAAGGTAACTTCAAAGCACGGTGTATGCGCCCCAATACGTTACATGTACTCCTTGAAGCGGCACCAATTATAAAGAGCAGAAATACTGCTCTCCCACGTTTCGTGAGACTCCCAGGGTGCAGTGGCAGTGTAATCTATGTGGAACCCGAAAACGCTAGACAAGTGTGCCATTTCTGCTACGCACTTGGACACAATATACACCAATGCAATATTAAAAAAGGAGTCCATATCAGAGACTATGATATGGACATTGAAAAAGGGGTCACAAGACTAGGCACTAAAAATATGTGCGCCCTAAACCTGTATGGTGGATCCCCCCCCAAAGTGAACGAGATATTTGCCATGAAGGCAATACAAAGATCACTAGAGGAAAGACACAAAGCGGACATAGCACGCGAAGAAGAACTCACTAATTCAGACAAAACTGGCGATTTTGTGGATCCGTTGGTACCAGATGAAGAGCGCATGGATGACGGGTCCAATCTGGCTGATCGCGTGGTTCACCCGGACCTTAATGAGTGGCATAAAACACATGAAAAACCACCCAAACCCCTGAAAAAACCCCAGATGCAGAAAAATGCTTCCCAGAAGGACCCAAAGTCCCAGGCTCAACCAAAAGGCTTTACCATCAATGACCCCAAGCTGAGAAAGAATGGGCAACGTAAAGGTAATCCCATTCCGGTACCGGGCAAGAAAGCCCCCCAGAACATGTAAACTGATTTCACTGAAACGGAATTTGCCCAATTCAGAGCCCAGAACAACCCCAATCCAGGCATACGAGGTAGTGTCTGGAACCCTTTAAACCGTACCTCCCCCCAACCTGATTCTACTCCTTTGGCCACCAACACAAGTCAACCTCATACCCGTGGGTCGGGCCGCAGGGAATAATGATCATAGCCACTTCCAACGCCCGCAGCATGGGGAACTGGGAAACCAGAGCCACCAAGCTGCACCACTACAAGAAACAAAAAATAGATCTCCTGATAATCACTGAAGTTAGAGCCCATAATATTCCAGATTTCCCCCCACTTGACAAAGACCCACTCAACCATCCTTGGTCTAGACAAGCCAACATGCCATCCTTCTGGGGCCGCCACGTGGCCTTTCTAGCCCTCTCAAAAAAAATTAATATTGAACTAATAGAAAGTCATTTAGACAAAAGAATAATGGTAGTAAAAGCTACTGACACCACATCAAACCGTTCACTCCGCGTAATTGGAGTATATCTGTCCCCCCAGCACAAGGAGAGTGCAGAACAATGGCAGACACTAGACACTATTAAAATTACAGACGACACTGTAATAGGCGGCGACTGGAACACATGGACCGACAGATACAGAGACACTTTTCCAGTTCGTACCCGTAATCATGCACAAGGTGCCACCATGCTCAGCTACATGGCTAAGCACGGGCTGATGTTCACCCTAGACAAAGAGAATGACGGACCAGGTACACTCACAAGATGGGGTATCTGCCCCGTCCACAAGACCACAATTGGTAGCAGGCTTGATTTTATTTTGATTGCAGGGGCCCTTGAAGGACAATCATCTCGCTCGATAGTATGCACATCAAACATAAGCAACCACATGATTGTGAAAGTATCAATCTGTACAGCCAAACGCCCAAAACGGGTCTGGACCATTGCCCCCAGCACCCTTCGAGACCCGGAGTGGATCAAAGAACTATTGGCTAAAATCAAAGCCCTAATAGAAAAGTTGGACTCACAACTGCTTTGTCACCCACCCACAAGATGGAATGAACTTAAAAATTTGATATATTCTGCCACCCAAGAATATGAAAAACGCAGAAAACTGCAATGGGAAGGCCAACAAAGAAAACTAGAAACCGAGCTCAAAACCCTACAAAGAGTTAAGCCTGTCTTCTAAGAGGACCAAAGAACATGGCTATCGGCTTTCCAACATGCAGACACCCAACTTAGGATGTGGCACACTAAGAATGACACAATTACTCGCACCAACGCCAACTACAAGTTCAAATGTGCAATGGGTACTTGCACTAAACTAGGGCTTCAATCCCTGAAGTGCTCTAGACTGTGTACACCGCAAACCGAACTAATAGACGGAGAAGGACAGCCAACGGCTGACCAGGCTGAGATGAAAAAGTTAGCAGAAGACTTCTATTCATCCCTTTTTAAAAGTGACCCTACCAACCGGGAGGCTTTCTCCACGCTGGAGGAATTAGCCAAACCTTTCTTAAAGACATGCTCAGCTCAGGAAAGCGCAAACCTGGTAAGACAGATCTCTTGAGGCAAAGTCATTTGAGCCCTGAAAGACGCACCCAAGGGGAAAACCCCAGGTCCAGACCAAATCACGGTAGATATATATAAAGCTCTAAGTCACGCCCTCCTTGACGAGCTTGTGTCACTCTTTAACCATTGCTTAAAGGAAGATGAGATTATCCCGGGAGGGAACAAAGTCACAATCTGCCTCTTGTATAAGAAGGGTGATGCCAGATTGCTAAAAAATTGGAGGCCTATAAGTCTGTCCAATGCCGACTACAAACTCATCACAAGGATTCTCTCTGACAGACTGATGAAGATTGCACCAAAAATCATTCACCATAGTCAGAAAGGTTTCATGAGCGATAGATCCATTTGGGACAATCTTGACACTGTCCACAACATTCTTCAACGCCCAGACAGCCAACACAAAGGGTACCTCCTGTTCCTGGACATGGAAAAAGCGTACGATTGAGTAAGCTGGGACTACCTGGACATGGCACTGTCCGCAGTTGGAATACCCAGCAAATTTCAGAAATGGATTTGCACCTTATATAAAGACCTCAAAGCACAAATTATAATCAACAATGAGCTGACTGGCCCAGTAAAGATAAAACAGGGTCTAAGACAAGGCGACCCAATGTCACCTATATTATTTAACTTTGCCTCAAACTTGATGCTGGCGGCAGCAGAAAGTCAGATCCAGGGGATTAGACACCCGGGTCAATGGCCGCTCCAAGCCTTGGCGTTTGCTGATGACACTGTCTTTGGTTTGTCATGCGCTAGGGACGCCACAAGATTTGCTGAAATTATGGATCTGTACCAGCGAGCGTCAAATGCAAAAGTTAATGTGGACAAAACAGTAGTTATCAAATGTGGTTCACCCCGCTACCTACCTCCAAGAGACTTTCAACCGAGCCCACCAGGAGAAGTCTTCCGCCACCTAGGTATTCTTTTCACCAAGAAAGGTATAGCTCTGAATGAAATGGAGTCAAAACTTCTCTCCGACCTGGTAAACCGCATGAGTAAATGGAAGTATAAACTGCTGGACTTGGACGCCAAAGTCCAAGCGCTTAACATCTTCATCTACTCAAAGCTGTGGTACGCAGCCCACATTGTTCCTTTTACAAAAACTTTTGAGAAAAAGATTGATAAACTCACACGAACTTTTCTATGGGGCAGCCCCCAGAAGGCCCCCATAGGGTTACATCATCTCTACCCTCCTAAAATGGCAGGGGGTTTAGGGCTCCAGTCGGTGGCAGTAAAGGCAAAACACATGTGGGCAAAGGGCTTTCTGGACTCAGTTGAAGTGTATTTCCGCAGCCTGGCGCTTGGCAGAGCCTATAATATGATGGCCTCAATATCCGCGGAGCCATTTAACACCAACTCACTGAGAATATGGATGCTAAAACATAAAACCCTCCGTGCCAAGATCACATGCCCGCCTTTCTGGAAAGAAGCATGGCGTACGCTGCGTCAAGGGAAGTGGTCAGTCAGAACAAGAGAACTTACCAAGGATGACAAAGCAAAAATTGCTGCTTTCAAAGTTTTCTACCAGAACACACCGCATAACCTAGAAAAGGGAAGAGTATCAATAGAGATAGCAAAGACAAAGTACCCAATTTTCCTGAAAGACGTTGAGGTAGACTCAGAATTGTTCCCAGAAGTCCGTAGACGTCAGCCCAGAGCAGAAAGGCCGAGGCTATTCATTGACTGGTCTCAAGAAGGGCATAACGTGTCCATCTCCCTCCGTGACTACATATTTGACCTCCATTGCAAACTAGTCATGTCAAAACACAGGACAAATACATGGAAGATAATGAACAGAGCCTTTAAAACAGACACCCATAGCGGAGCAAACTATCCTCACAAAGGGTGTACAGTATGCGGAAACAAGACTGCTAGCGTTGATCACAGGTATTTCTTGTGTCCTTCTAGCGTAAAAGTGTGGACCTCAATCTATGAGGCGATTGGCATTTCAAGACCGCCACACACAGAAGATGTCTTCTTCTGCAAATCTCTCAGACAATTCCCCAGACAGCTTAGGGCAATCCTATACCATAGTGCCCTGTGGGCTATCCACACAGCACGGAAAGCAAAGGTATACAGGAACAAGCCACTGATCCCACACCTTGTGACCCTATGCTTCAAGTCCATTGTGACATCCACTTTGGATAGAATATCAAAGTTTTCCAAATTGATCCCTGGTGGGAAGAACCAGATTAAAGCCTTACTGAATAAGAGGTCCTTGATATATAAGGATCTCTCCTCGGGCCGGCTGGCATTTAGCTGGAACCCAACTCCAAATCCTGCTTCAGGATGAGTTTTTTATTTTGGGTGACACCCGAGTGTGATCCCCCTTGCCCCCCCAAAAAAATTTTTGCTTCCCAATAAAAAATTTTCCAAAAAAAAATGTTAATTATATGTGGTACTCTGTTTTTTGATATCATTATTTCCTATTTTTGATAAGGTAGTGTTTGATTTTGTAGATCTTTTTAGTAATTTAACATGATGTTATTTCAGCTTCATAGCATTTGATTTGATTGCATTTTACTTTTGTGGGTTCAGTACCCTCTGGTAAGTTATATTGCTTTTTATTTTAGTAGAAAAAATCATAAAATGAAATCATAGTTATATGGTCTAAAAATTGATTATTTATGAATTCTAATATATTTTTGTTATCTCAGAAAATTAATTAATTATGGTGGTCTTTTAAAAGAGAAACCCTCTAATTTATAAACAGAATAAAGGTAAAAGATCTATAGTAGTTATTATATGTGATATTTAAAGTAGTTTATGTGATGCTGGAGTTTTGCAGATGAGGGTGAAATAAAAATTATTATAAATGTTCTACAGTAGTTTTAAAAGCTATGGTGACAACCAAAAATACTTCAGATTTAAACAAAAGGATTTCAGATTTAAGCAAAATCCAAGTTGCACAAGATTCAGGATTCAATTAATTTATAAAATTTCAGTTAATAAATATACTGTCAAACAAAAAACAAAATTTAAATAGCCCATTATACAAAATTATATCAAACATCAAGCAGTGTAGTTCAAACCACAAACAAAATGAACTGACACAACAAGTGAGATGGATGGATGCTGTTCCAGAGTATATTATAATCCAATCAGGATTCATATGAGGCACCAACAGAAGAACTAAAATGAAACAAAACTTGAGCAATCTAGAAGCAAGATTACACAAGCACAAAACAAAATGAACTCACACAAGATGTGTAGTATGAGCAGCCTAAAATAGAAATATAACAGTTTAACAGCCAATCAACAGCTATTCAATTAGGAACAGAGGCATTTTATTCATTTTTATGGCTCCAGATTTGTATGGAATGATTTTGAGAACCTTCTAAATATGGACTCAAGATTAAAATAAAAATACATCATTAAATTTTAAAATTTCTACTTTTAGTGATTTTATCCTAGGTTTTTTTCAATATGATTTCAACAGCAACATTCTCAACGGCACAAGCAACCAAGCCAGAAGCAGCCAGACCAGCTTCAATGAAGCTAAGGCTCAGAACGTGGAGGCACCTGTTTACACCCAAGCCTTTGAGGCAGGTAACAAGGAAGCTGACCTGTACCTGACCACTGACCCCTATGGCTTTGACTTGTTCAGTAGTCACATAGTGTCTAGCTCTGCCCCTGCTCCTGTACCCACCCCCGCGCAAGCTGCTCACCAACCAACCAATCAGGATGACAACCTTGATTTGGAACAACTTTCTGCCACCACCCAACCTGCCCCCCTACAGCCAATCAGGCTTCAGCTCCCCCAGCCCAGCGCTCCAAATAACAAATCATCACCGCCCAAATTCTTCAGGAAATTGTGGCACTGAATCTACAGGGTCTGTCCTGGGAACAGATTGCCGCCCAGTTGCAATTTACCCAAGCTACTGTCATGCAGGAATTCAACAACCTGATGAACAGGGGGAATCTGATTGGGACAGCCAAGAAGCCCAAGAAGGCCCCTGAGTCACAAATATCTGAGGCATACCCAATCATGCTTGACCTCCTCCAGCGGGATCCCAAGCTTCCATTGACCCAGGTCTGGAAGCAACTTGCACACCATGACATTTGGGTATCTGAGCGCATGGTGCAGCTCTGGATGTATGGGAAAGTGGCTTTCATACAGGTTCTTACCAATTTTGCCGGCAAACAATGAGATGGCGCTGAGGATTCCCCATATGACACCACCATTGAATCAACCCTGGTCTAATGCCTGACTAGTCTAACTGATGATGTCATGTTCATCTCCTATTACAAGCTATCAATAGCTTTTGATGATTTTGGCAAGCAAGGAAGAGCCGTCACTCAAAAAGGAAGGAAGAAGGTCAAGAAGGGGATGTTCATTGGTGCATTTCTGGCTGTTTCAGCCAAGGGTTTTGTCTACTATCAGAAAAACCCAGATTTCACCAATGACTACTCATACAGCCACATCATTGGTGGATTACTCAACTCCTGGGATGGCTCAAATTCCAAGTACCAGGTTTTCTTGAGCCACCAGATGGAGGGTAGCTCCACTGCCCTTGAGGCCATCCAGCAACATGGGCACCAGGCCTCAGTCTACCCTGCCGGCCATGCAGATGTCCATCTGGCTGATATTGTCTTCTTTACATGGGATCCACATTACAGGAGCGCCACCCTCAGGCTTTCAATGGCCTCTATTCTGGGGTCCTTGACCACAATTTTCTCTTTGGCCACCAGATAGTGGCTGACTTATTTGTGCAAATGGTTTTCCATGTGAACATGGGCAACCAATCACGTAAGGATAAGCACCTTCCACCTCAGGCCACTGCCACCTACCAGCACATCCAGTCAATGACCAATGAGGAATACGACAAGCATTATATGGTGGCTATTACGCAAAATCCTCCTACCCTTACCCCCACCATCACTACCCCCCATCTTCCAGCCCCACCCACCCAATCCCAGACCCCCCAGGCCAGCACTGTCTCTATGTCTTCCTTTCTGCGCTATTTTGTCTACTAGGGGTTAAATTTCCCCGCCCCAATAAACCCCCTGTTGCCAAAAAATTTCTATTTATATTATCTTATTTTTGAATTTCAATTGTTTGTGTTCTCTTTGTTTATAGTTGGTTTTATTCTTTATGTTCAGCTTATTTCTATAAAATCATATATTTACTATGTTGTGTATCTAGATCCTGAACACAGTTATTTTTAGCACTTAAACACACCCCTTGTGAAAATATTAACAACAATTTGGTGATCAGCTAAATTTGAATTAAAAAATTATAGTGTTAACTGTTTTTAGATAAAGTTGTTACTGATCCAAATTCAAAACCTTAATGATAAACTTTAAGCCAATCAGGAGCCAAGTAAATAAGTGTTTGTTGTGACATAAAGGATAATTCAATAATTCTTTGGTGTATGTGCGCTAATTAATATGATTGGCTGGATGTTTTGTCATTGTACACCATTGACGCTGTATCAAAATGTTGATGGACTAGTGCTAACCCAGTAGCTGATTGGGCACTAGTCCATCAAAAACTTGCCACAGCGTCAATGGTGTACAATGACAAAACATCCAGCCAATCATATTAATTAGCGCACATACACCAAAGAATTATTGAATGACCCTTTATGTCACAACAAACACTTATTTACTTGGCTCCTGATTGGCTTAAAGTTTATCATTAAGGTTTTGAATTTGGATCAGTAACAACTTTATCTAAAAACAGTTAACACTATAATTTTTTAATTCAAATTTAGCTGATCACCAAATTGTTGTTAATATTTTCACAAGGGGCTATGTCAAGCGCCAAAAATAATATGGCAATCAAGGAAACAATGCCAACACAAAGCAAATGACACATATTGAGATGAGTGTAAAACATATACAAAATGGGTAAAAAGATGGGATAATGTAGTAGATGGGAAACAAAAAGGAATAAACAAAGAGGCAACAGTATCAAAATAATACAGAACTTATTGGGGCAAAAGCTATAAAAAAATATGAAAAGGTTAGTAAAAAAATCAATGAGAGAATTGGAGAAGCTTCTGAAGGATCTCAACTTAGCAATTTCCAAAATCAAAGACATTGACTGCAAGGTCAAAGCCAAAGTTAAGTCTGCCGTCCTTGACATAGACAAAATAGACAAGGTGTCTGCAAAGTCCCTAATGACAAAAATTCCAGACACCCTGAGAAGACCATCAAGCATCTTCTCAACATCCAGAAGTCAGTGGTCAAGGGCCTGCAATTTAAGGCATGCAATCTTTCTGTGCCGTCCATCTGGGTTGATGACCTGGAGATGTATGAACATCTCAAACCTGCCAAGCACGCCAGGAAAGAGGATACTGAATTGCCTGCACAACTGCTTGCGCCAATAATGGCCAAGCCTGCTTAAACAGCTAGAAAGGAAGAAACACGTGAAGGTAACATAAAAAAATTAATAAAAATTTTGCAAATACTTACCTGTTTTTTAGAGAACATAGACAGTGAACTCTGCCAAGTCCTGGTCCCCATTTGTTTCTGCCACATTCTACGCCAACTACGCCACTCATGTGGCCAAGCAGCTGTATCTGTCCCCCCTGTCTTGCGGGAGCTGGAGGACCTAATCCACGGGTCCTTTCCTATGTTGTGGGATGCATTGGCTGGGCTGACGCATGGCAAGGGGGCATCTGAGTGGGCAGTTACTGCCTACAAGGATGCCCAACTGGACCTGGTTAACCTCAGTGGAGTTTACTGTATAAACTCTATTGAGCTTGTTTGGGACATCCTGGCAACGCTCCCATTCAAGAATGTACCGGAGATGGGCCGGGCTCATGCGGCTGCTTGCTTCTGCTACCCCTTGGAGCACACCCTATCTTACCTTGTGGACAACTTTGGGTGCACAGTGGGGAAATTGGCTGTTGCAGACGCAACAGCCGTCAAGAAAACTAAGATCCTCCTGGCGGACTTTGGGCTAGCTTGGAGTTCAGATGAGACAGGGCTCTCATTGGCAATGGATCTTACCTTTGCAAAGACCAGGCACAATAAGAAGATCAGTGAAGTTCTTAATAAATTATGTGAGTTTACGGAAGCCTTTGCTGGGCAAAGGCTTCACTTGGTGGTTTACCTCGGGTATCTTTTCTTCTTTGGGATGGGCGCCAGCGTAGAGGATCTTGACAGGGTCCTCCTAGGGATCAACAAGGCCAGGCTCTCCCTGGATGGGAAGAAGATCCCTCCGGGTACAACTCAGTGAACCACGTAATACAAGATGCCCTGGTCCTGGAAAAGATTTTCGGGTTTGCAGCCCCACCAGAGAAGCTGCTCCTACATTCCCACCTGACCCTTCTCCCTTTTACTAGCTGCCAAGAATATTTTAACCAGGGTGTATTCACTGTCCATGGTGTGGCAGTGGAGGTTGTGCGCCACCTCCATTGCAGTGTGGGTACATACAGAAGAACTCACTACAGGCATTCTTAATAAATTCCCTCTTCTAATAAATTTCATTATATTTCATATTATTTTTATTATAATAAAATTTTCTAATTCTTATTTTAGCAAACGGGATTTGCAGAATATATCCCAGAGAAGGTCTTAATAAAAGCATTATAATATATTTCAATAAAATTTACTTCTGATTTGTACACATTACAATTAACTTTTTTTGATTATTATTTTTATTTGCCAAAAGTTATATTAATGTGTTTGCGTAATCCAGTATCAAGTGTTTGGGATACCCTTAGATGACACAATAAAAAATGATTATAAATAAATTACTAACCTTCATTGATTGTCCTACTGAATGTGATTGTGGGCTTGAAAACAGCTAAATATAAAGTGATAATTAATAAATCTTGAATAGTAAATTATAGAATATAAAAAATGGGACACACTAAGCGTTTAATTGATTGGCTGTTTGGCTAGGCACGCGGGGATGAACAAATCAGCGTGGCCATAGAATTTGGCCACAGTCTCATCTGGGAGGGTGTGGATCCTGACCTGCAGCAAATTAAAGAGGTCCTTGGTCCCAGTTGGGGTTCCTTGCTTGACAACTTGCTTGAGCCACCCAAAGACTTCCTCAATAGGATTTAGGAATGGCAAATAAGCAGGGAGGAAGAGAAGGTGCAAATTTGCCGTGGCCAATTGCTGGGGGCCCACTGCGCTGTTGATGTCAATCATTGGTCATTCCTCAAAAATGTCTGCCACTTTGTGGAGACCAACATTGTCCAACACAATGACATTGGTGAAGCCATGGCTCGTGCACCTCAGGTGCTCCTGGACCAATTGGAGAAATGATAGGAAGGTAAGGCTGTTATGGGAGCCCAGTATCATTTAGTATAGCTCAACCCCCTTTGGACCAAGGAGAGCCACCATTGAGTAGGCTGTGGCGTGGACTGCAGCATATCAAGCCATCCCATCATTGGAGCCTTTGGGTACATAGCCATATGCCTTGCGCATAGACAAGGCAAATGACAATTTGTCAATATAGTAAAATTTGATCGTCCCCTTGCCTTTGAGGGCAGTGTAGACCTCAGCATATTTTTTCTGGGTCTTGATGTTGGTTGGGCTATTACAATTGTACAGAGATACCCCAAGATTTTTCCAGGAAAAGCACATTCCCTTGAGTAGATGGTAGTAAAAGGAAATCAAGGCCTCAACCCCAAAAGTAGATTTGACCATGGCCAGTATATTTGCCAGTTCAAGATGACAATCTTGGGTTATCCACTGGCGGATTGCCCATTTGTGCTCCTTGGTGAGCATGGTGGAAACGCACAAGGATTTCTCTGCGGCAAGGACTTGGCCAGTATTGATGAACTTGTTGAATGTCTTGGAAGTGTACTTGGGATCCCCCCAACAATGGCTGTGGCCGCCTTGTAATTGCCTGATTCATGCATTAGCTTAAGCAGGATGATGCATTTGATGTCAGGGATGCGCTTCTGGGTGGGCTTTTTAGCGGTGGGGATTGACTTGTTGGCATTGGGCACAACACAGGGCATGGGCACCTTGGTATAAAATGCAGCAACTTTCTTCAACACTAACTGCCCCTCATTAGTTTGATAGAACTCAGGCTCCTCGTCATCCTCCTGATTGCCATCACTGACGTAAGGCTTGTAGCTAGTATCAAGTACAGGCTTCACCTTCTCCAGCATGGCTGACGAGACCAACTCTTGCCGGTACACAATGTCAAACACATACAAAGTAAGTTCTACCTCCTTGTTTCTAACTTTCTTTGTAGTGGTGACCTTGGTGGGCTTCTGGGTCAGCTTTGGGAGCCAAGGGTTGATGCTCCACACCCTAGCAGCTTGTGCTCCTTGAACCAGCTGTGTCAGTGCAGCGTCACTATGGATCTTATTTCCCTTCTCCTCCTTGAGTAGGCGCTTGGGTTGCACTAACTCTATTCTTTGACCCGCGGGGGCAACCACAACCGCGGTGCACAACGGGTGTATTGGTACTCTGTTGTTGTGTTCCTTCCATTTTAAATTTAATAAAATATTAAATAAATTTCAATTAAGTTACTCCCTAATTTTTTTATTTTATCTGAATATAAATATTTAATTATAATTTTTCCCACCCAATATCCCAATTATAGATTTTTTTATTTCTTAATTGGTTTTTTTTGGTTTTACAACACCCATTTTAGAATACTCAAAAAAATACACCCATTTTCCTAGATTTTACTGCCAAATTCAAACACCCAACACAATATTTTTAAAATTTATTTTTCAGATCTTGTGTCTTATTTTAGATACCTTGGTATCATTCATGATTACAATCCATTGCACACATTGTGTAAGTGATTTTGTTTACATAGTGAGTTGCTATTGTGTTTTGTTTTTGGTTTGAGTTTTGACTCACCTTGCTTGGGTGTATTTTGTCACCAATTCACATAGTAAACATATGTACACCAAAAGTCAACTCACACCATTTTTTTGTGAATCAATGTATTTTGGATTGTATTTTGAATGGTTTTGCTTTGCGCATGAGCCCTTTGTTGCTGTGTGGACTCATTTTGCCCATTAACGCCAATAAACCCTGTTAACAGAGTGTATATTTTAACCTGAGAGTTGGATTTTGTTTAAATCTGAAATCATTTTGTTTAAATCTGAGGTATTTTTGGTTGTTGCCATAGCTTTTAAAGCTACTGTATTTGGGTGAAAAATATTTTAAGTAGAGTCAGGACACTCTTGTTTTTTTATAATAGAGACTTGACTATAACACCTAAAATATGAAGATTAATTAGAATTTTTCAGCAAATTATAATTTCTTGGTAGAGAACTTAAAACTAAGTAACTTTTGTAATATACTTTTTAATATTTATTAATCATATAAAAATAAGATAAAACTTAATATTCAAAGTCATAGCTAATAAAAGTTTAAAGAAATGAAGTAAAAGAGATTACCTTTATTGTAAAAAGTTGAATTTGGGTAAAAAAGAGCTAGGTGGATCAAAAAATAATTTAGGCAAAAAGATTTTAGTAAAATATCTGTTTACTCTAAAAAACTTACCCACACCAGGATCTGCTGTAGGAAGAAATCTGGAGCTTGATTAAGGTTAGTAGTTTGAAAAAGATGACTTACCTAATCCATGATCTGCAGCAGGGGGAAATTTTGTGCTTTTTAAAAAAAGTTAGTAAGTTAGTAAAAATCTTACACAGCCCAAGATTTGCTGCAGTAAAAACTAGGCATTTTTAAAAATGTTAGTAATTAGATAATTCACTTAACAAACTAAGATCTGCTTCAGTGCAAAAATCTGGGTTTTCTTAATACAGGTTAGTAAATTTGATGAAATTGACTTACCCACCAAGATCTGCTGTTAACTAAGTCAACCTAAAAAAGAGGAAGGTTGGTAATTTGAGTGAAATGATTACCTGAAATGAAGCTTGGCTAAAAAAATAGTTAATCAAACCAATAATTACCAACCCAAAATCTACTTCAGGGCAAAACTCTAGTTTTTTAATCTAGGCTAGTTAATTTAGTTAAAGAAGCTTACCTAAACCTGATCTTCTTTGGGGTGGAGGTCCTTTTAAAAAGAAAGGAGGTTAGTAAATTGAGTGAAATGCTTACTTGAATTCAGCTTTGATTTGAATCTCATAATGATTAGTTTTTTTAAAAAAAACTTATTACCTTTTTAAATCAATGTTAGCTTCAAACTTTTAAAAACATGCTTACCTTTAAAATCCTTGATCTAATATGCTTAAAACAGTTAATATTATATGAATATTTTGAAGCTTGCCTTTATTTTGAAGTAAATCTACAGTGTTAAAATTGAAAAAGGTAGAACTGTGTTTAGTTAAGGCTTACCTTGGCTTAGTAAATCTAATCTTATCTGTTTGGCAGAGAAATAGATGGGATTGGCCAATAATAATTGATGAAAGCATTCTAAGCTCCAATCATTATTAGTAAATTTTTATATCATTTTTGACTCTCTTACCTTTTAGGCAAACATGACTGAATGAACTCCATTTAAATATATTTTTACTTTTATTAACACTGCCACAAGTGGGGATGCTGTGAGATACTTCAAAGTGTTCAACAACCCCTTTGAACGGCAGTATTGACCATCAAAACAAACTAATTAATAGGCAAAATTATTTTTGTCTTCAGTCATTGTTGGACTTAAAAATAGGTAAGTTCTTCCAAGGCAAAATGTATTAAAATAATTTCCCTAGCAACTCAAGCAGTTATATATGATATCTTTCATTTATCAATAAAGATATGCTCTTATTCTAAATCTCTGTCCTCTTCCTGGACTGTTTTCTTTCCCAACCCAAATACTGAACTATAATTAGTTCAGTTTCAATAACAGATATAGTAGTTTTAAAAGTTATGGCAGCAACCAAAAATACTTCAGATTTAAGCAAACTCACAGTCAGGAAAGATTCAGAGATCAAATGATTTAAATATTTTTGGTTAACAAATGAACTGTCAAACAATAAACAAAATTTCACTAGCACATTATACAAAATTATATCAAACATCAAGCGGCATAGTTCAAACCACAAACAAAAAGAACTGACATAGCAAGTGAGATGATTGGGTACTGTTCTGGAATATATTATAATCTGACTAGGATTCATAAGAGGCACCAACAGAAGGACTAAAACAAAATGAAAATAGAGCAACCTAGAAGCAATATTTCACAAACATGAAAAATATGAAGTTACACAAGATGTGCAGTATGAGCAGCCTAAAAAGGAAAAATAACAGTTTAACAGCCAATCAACAGCTATTTAATTTAGAAGCAGAGGCATTTTATTTATTTTCATGGCTCCTGATTTGTGTAAAATAGTTTTGAGAGCTTTCCAAATATGGACTTGTGATAATAATAAAAATAAACCATAAAACTTTAAACTTCTACTGGTAGTGATTTTTTCCTAGGTTTTTTACAATGGTTTTTACTAGTGACATTTTTGACAGCCTCTGCAATTAAGCCAGCAGCAGCCAAGGCAGCTTCTGTGAAGGTGAGGCTCAGAACACGGAGGCACCTATTTACACCCAGGTCTTTAATGTGGATAACAAGGAAGCTGGCCTGTACTTGACCCCTGACTTCTTTGGCTTTGACTTGTTTGAGAGTCACTGTCAGAGATCCACTCATTGGGCAATCTCTCTCCAATAGAATGAAGGAGAGCACCCAAGTTGAATTTGACTAGAGTGGACCCTACTGGAATCCCTATCATTAACATGTGAATAAGGTGACCAAATAAGCGGAATCTCCCCAGGAAGGGAGTAAAAAGATTTAGAAGGTAATAGATACTGATGTAACCCAAAACCAACCAGGGGGCCTTGGGGTAGATAATAGGAGGAAAACATGCAGCTTCAATGTATGAGGCATGGTGGTGGCGTGGTCCAAAACAATGCCAAATGGAGTCTTCTGATTTATTGGTGGGAGTTGGTTCAGGAGTCTCAAAGTTTACATTGGCTTGCCCATAGCTGATTAACACACAAAAAGTCCACACAAGGAAGATGAACTTCATGTTTTTGAAGAGGGAACCTTTGAATCTACTAATCAAGTTTTTTAGAAGCTGAAAATATAGATTTATTGGTTGATAGGAATAAGGAAATTGTTGGAGCAATTTGAAAGGGGAAAGTTTGCCAGTTTAAATACTGAGCTCAAGTGATGAAGGGAACATTGTGGTTACCAGGTGGACCTGCAAGAGTTATTTGAGAAGTATTGCCTTGCAGAACTGCAGCAGGCTTCAGCCTGCAATGCAAGAAGAGGCAGGTTGTAATATTGCATTGTAGTATTGTACTTCCCTATGGTTGTGGATGGTTTCTGGGGTTGGATATGATGTACTTCTCTGGCTCAGTTGGTTTTCTGGCTTTGATTGGTCTATTGGGTCTCTCAATATCTGTTTTGGATGATTTCTGCATTTACTTTAATTTTATTGGCTGTTGTATATTGATTGGAGCCAATTTTACATGCTGAATTGTTGTTCCTGTTGTTTTTATCATTATTTGAAGCTTTAGAAACCAAATTTGAAATAGAATTTATATGTCAGTCTTTGTTTTTACGCTCACTTTTGTTTTTGCATTCAGAATTGAATAAAACACATTCATTTATCAATTTCAAATGTGTTTTTGGGTTGATTGAGTTAATTGTTTTGTTTCTGTTCTTGATTTCTAAATTTTCATTTAAAAATGCAGTTTCTGGTTTTTGGATTATACTTAAGGTCCTCAAGTCTGGTTTCTTTTTTGTGTGAGGGATGGAATCCCTTACAGTCACTTAGCGTCTAGCTCTGCCCCTGTTTTGTACCCATCCCTGCACAAGCTGCCAATCAACCAGCCAATCAGAATAGCAACCCTGATTCAGAACAACTTCCCACCACCAGTCAACCTTCCCCCCCTCAGCCAATCAGGCTTCAGCTCCCGCGGCCCAGCGCCCTAAACACAGAATCATTACTGCCCAAATTCTTCAAGAAATTGTGGCACTCAACCTGAGGGGTCTGTCCTGGGACCAGATTGCCACCCAATTGCAATTTACCCAAGCCACAATAATGCAGGAATTCAACAACCTGATGAATAAGAGAAACCTGATTGGGACAGCCAAGAAGCCCCCAGAGCCCAAGATAAACAAAGATACCCAATAATACTCAATCTTCTGCAGCGGGACCCCAAGCTTCCCCTAACCCAGGTCCAGAAAAAATCACACACCATGACATATGGGTTTACAAGCGCATAGTGCAGCTCTGGATGTATGGCAAAGTGGCTTCAATCAGGGTGTTGACCAATTTTGGTAGCGATTAATGTGATGGCAGCAAGGATTCCCCATATGATCATTATATTGAGTCCACTCTAGTCCAATTCCTGGCAAGTTTGTCTAATGACATCATGGTAATTGTCTATTAAAAGCTATTAATTGCCTTTGACAAGTTTAGTGAGAAAGAAAACCCGCCACCAAGAATGGAAGAAAGAAGGTCAAGCAGGGAAATTTCACTGGTGCGTCACTGGCTGTTTTGGCAAAGGGTTTTGTCTATTATTGGACAAACACTGATTACACCAATGGCTATGGGTATAGCTATATCCTCAGTGAATTGCTGGACTTCTGGGATAGATCAAAGTCCACTTACCGGGTTTTCTTAAGCCACCAGATGGAGGGAAGTTCCACCACCCTTGAGGCTATCCAGGGACGCGGGCACCAGGCCTCAGTCTACCCCGCCAGCCACACTGACATTAATCTGGTAGATGTCGTGTTCTTCAACATTAGAGACACAGTACGGGAGCGCCGCCCTCAGGCTTTCAACAACTTCTATCTTGGGGTCCTTGACCACAATTCTCTCTTTGGTTGCCAAATGATGGCTGACTTGTTTGCACAAATGGTTTTCCATGTGAACATGAACAACCAATCACATAAGGATAAGCACCTCCCACCCCATACCACACCTGTCTACCAGCCAATCCAACCAATGACAAACAAAGAATATGACAAGCAGCATATGGCAGCCATCACAATAAATCCAATTAGGTCAACCCCCCACTAGCACCACCCCTCACCTGCCAGCCCCAACCACTCAATCCCAGACCCCCCAGGCCAGCACCAGCTCTACACCTTTCTTCCCGCGCTATTCTGCCTAGTAGGCATTACTCTTCCTGTCCCAAATAAACTCTCTATTGCCCAACTCCTATATTTATATTATCTATATCTTGAATTTCAATTGTTTAATTTCTCTTTGTTTATAGTTGGTTTTATTCTTTTGTTCAGCTTATTTCTATAAAATCATATATTTACTATGCCATGTATCTAGATCCAGAACATGTTAATATTTTCACAAGGGGCTGTGTAAAGTGCTAAAAATAACTAACAGTTTGGTGATCAGCTAAATTTAAATTAGAAAATTATAAGTTTATTGTGTTTGGAGAAAGTTGTCGCTGATCTGAATTCAAAACCTTAATGATAAACTCTAAGCCAATCCGGAGCCAAGTGAGAAAGTGATTGTGTCGAGTATATATTTCTGGGAAGAATATAAAACAATATAAAGGGGGAAATTGAGAAGAGAATGATACTTTATTGATATTAATATTAGGAATTATATAATATCATGGGAAGTCACATACTGTCCATATACATCATGGAGCTTGTCCAGGTAATGTTCTATCTAGGACTCGAAAGGTTTAATCCCGTATTAGATGGGCAGCTGATAAGTGTCACTGACTTAATTATTAATCAGGGAATCACTCAGGGAATTGCTTCCCTGAGAGGGAATAATCATAGATGTTGCAACATTATAAATGTATTCATAGAAAAAAAATGAAATTTACATGATGCCTTTTGTGACTTATGAGAGGTACATGATGTTTAAAGTGGACTTTGAAACGACATATCCAGGGTTCATTTATATAGTGGTGATTTTCATTGGACTTGGTAGGTGACAAGATCAGGAGAATGGGTGTTGATATTTTCAATTCCGAAAATTTTGCTTTTGGCTGGGGAGCTGACTTGACTAAGGACAAGAGCAGGGATGGGAGAGCTGATATCATCCACTTTGACTATTCTGTTTTTGGTTGGGAGTTGAAGTTGGCCTTGAGATTGGATATGTTTCATAACGAATGTTTCGACCGAATCCAGAAATTCAAATTCAGAGAGTTGAGGAACGACAAAGTTATCACCACCAATTGCTACGTAGCTTAGTGTGGCTATTGTGTAGTTACGACCAAGTTCAATGGGTCTGTATGCCTGGGTGCTTTGATCAAGGACCTGTACCTTACCCATGATCTTTTCACTGTTGTAGGTGAATTGTATGCCAGATACTTGCACTCCCATCTGCTCATTGCCGTTCTTGTCAATTTTACGAATGGCGCGTTGGAGAAGGTCTCGGATCTGTTGGCCAGTCTGGTTGATTTGAACCATGGCTGTCTCTATGGGGAGGACGGAGCACACATCACCTCTTGTGATGTCACCTACTCTAATGGAGTCTTGGATTGCACCAGTGTTGATTAGTGCAAAGTCGGATGTGGGGTGGTATTTCAGCATGGCATCGGCAATGTATGAGCCCAAATTGCACTCTCCAAGCTGACAATCGTCTAGGACCAGAGAGGAATTTGTGTTGCCAATAATAGTATACATGAATTTGTCACTTTCTTTGCGTATATCCTTGACCATTGCATTTGTTGCCTTGTCTACTGGAACACTAGAATTCAGAAGAATAGTTTGTCCTCTGATCTTGCTGAGGTAGCCATCTGTGCCATAGCTAATATCGATGTGGCCCAAGAGATATGCCCATTCATGTGCCTGGACAATGTATGTTGTCTTACCATCCAAGTTAGTAACTTCTGTGGGGTACTCTCCTTCGCTGGGTTTCTCTCTAAACTTGGATCCTTTGGGTCCAAGGTACGAGTGAGTATGTCCGCCAATAATTAGCGAAAGGCCTTTTACATTCTCTGCAAGCTTGACGTCGTTTAGATATCCAGCGTGCGATACAGCAATAATGCGTTTAATACCCTTTGCATTCAGTTTTTTAATTTCTCTCTGGACTGCTTGGATGGGATCCTCAGTTCTGACCTTTTTCAGATTTGCCTCTATCTGAGCCTTGGAGAAGATATACCCCACCACACCAAGCTTGTATTTCTCAAAAACATGGCTCTTAACAACCTTTTCCCTAAGGTTCTTGTACTCCTCTGGAATCTCAATATTTGAAGAGACAACTGGGAACTTGTAGTCCTTAACTATCCGCCCAAGGTTCATAGGGCCGTCGTCAAACTCATGGTTTCCGAGAGTTGAAACGTTGTATAGAAGATGATTCATCGCTTTCAGTGATGCGTTACCTCTGTAGTAGATATAGAACATACTGCCCTGGAATTGGTCACCTGCATCAAACAGGAGAGTATTAGGATAGTTTCTGCGATACTCATCAATCTTTGTCTTGAGCCGAGCCAAACCACCATAACACGCTTCTGCCTTAGGATTGCAGTCCTTCCCCTTTAAGTTGATCTGATCATAGCGGGAGTGGACATCGTTGGTGTGCAGGATGGTCAAGTCATAGTTCTCTCCCGAATTGAACTTTGCGGCAAAAACAAGAAGATATAAAAGCTTCATTGTATAATTTCGAATGACAGAATGATTATTATATCGCGTGTTTGCTGCAGGTGCCACATTCGATGGCACAGCTAAAGCGTCACTTTAGCCAGCATATGGCTGTACCGCAAAGTAACGCATTTCCCCATTGAAACCCTAGACTTCCTCTTCCAAGCATAAATAAACCTCTTCCAGGCATAAATAAATGGAGGTTGGAAATGAACTTTTCTTTCGGGCCAAGTTAGCAATTCATGGAACCTGGTGTATAGAGCTGCTTCGGTTTTCGCCCAGGGTGCTGCTTTTTTCGAAGCAACACCCCAGGCAAATCCTGCGCCCGCTCAAATTTCCCGCGGGAAATTTGAATGGAGAGCAGGTGCGGGCCATGATTGGCTACTTTTAATAGTAGCCAATCACGGGAGCCACGGCAACCCACCCTCCAGAGTGAGGGTGGGTGTCGCATCCAAGTGGATTGGGATGGCGGCACCTGCCTTATTCTGCTCCACAAAAGGTGGGTGCCACAACTTTTAAGAATTGAGATGTGATGGCATCTGCCATCACATTTTTAAAATGGAGGGTGATTTGAAAGCAAACACCAAATCACAAAATTTTAAAAGACATTTAAGTGTATAATAAAGTAATCTTTGTATTATATAAAGTATATATGAAAAGATGCGAAATTTAATTTTCTACAAAACCATATAGGTTTTAAAAAACACTTATTATAAATAAATCAATATTTCATAAAAAATCAATTCATTCTTTAATTCACATCAACTTCAACAAAGTAATTCTATATTTAATTCAGTCATAAAAAATAGAATAATGTTTCAACTTATCAGGAACTAATTAAACTACAATATATAATTATATTGATATTATCTATTTTTATCTAAATTACAAACTAATCCAATCACTGCTACTAATGTCATTTTGAAACTAAGCTTTATATACCCATTGTTACTTAAGATTTCATTCCACTTGTTATTTCAAATATCTTTCAGTTATACACCAAACCATCCCTTAAACAATGAACTGTGATTTATGCTTACTTCCCATTATCAATGAGCTCAGCTATCTGTGTGATTTATGTAGCAGATGCACTCATCACTCATGTGCAGTGTCTGTTTTCTCTGAACAAGCTAATATGTATACAGCTTCTTGTGTTTTTTGTAATCCAACTGTACAACAAAATGCACATTCTGAGCCAACAATTTCTTATATTTCACATGATACAGTAACTGATACAGCTGGAAGTCAAAGTGATACAGGTTATATTACTTAAATTCTTAACTAATATTAATAGGCAAAAATATTAGAGAGTTTTTCAATATTTCAGAAAAAGTGTATATTGGGAATAAAAATACCCAAAAAGCTTGCTGCAAGCTTTGTCATCCTGTTCCTCCCATTGAGACTCCTAAATATGGGTATATTTAAATAACAACAATAATAAAATCTAATTTTTAGAATATATGTTATGTCAAAGGGTTCAACCAAATCCTTATATAGCCATATTGAAAAACATCATCCTGAAGCTGCTAAGCTAATTAAGTGTGAAACAAACAAAAAGCGAAAGCAAGATGATGAGCTTGCACCGGTTGGAGTTCGAGCAATTTTATCCCAAAATGATTTGATTGATCAAGTCATGATATGGATTATTTGTGCTGGTTTGCCATTTACTGTTGTTGATGATCCAGTTCTGAGTCATATTTTTGAATCACACTGTGATCACTTGAGCAAAAAATCAGCCAAGACCTCCTTTCCCAAGCATGAATATTTTTGAACATGCTTGGAGAACACACACAAGCAATATGAGGAGCAAAAATTGAACTTCTTAGCAAGGTTGATTCAAAGCTTGCTTTGACAACAGATATATGGACTTCTTCAACCATGAACTCTTTTATTGCATTTACGGTTCACTGGATGAATTCTCAGTTCCAGCTAAAAAGAATGCTCTTGGCTTTTATCCCATTCCCTGACAAGCATACCAGCTCCAATATTCTGGCTAAATACAACAAAGTTGTATCAGAGTACAATATTAAGGATAAGGTAAAATGATGTTTTTGTAAACTTTTATTTAAATTAAAACTAGTTAAACTTAAATTTTATATGTAAACTAATTAATGCCTTATAGATTTCAACAATCACTCTTGACAATGCATCAGAAAATGTCAAGTTTATTGAGCTTCTTCAGCAGGAAACTGCTGGTATTGGATTTTTCTCAAAAAAGTCCAATTTTCACATCCGTTGTCTTGCGCATGTCTTTCATCTTGCAGTGCAGACACTCATAGCAGGGGTTGAGGGAAAGAAGATCATAGAAGAGCCTTCAATCCAGGCTTTTGTGACAGAGGATCCAGAAATACAGGAATACCTGGAGCGTATATTTTCACAAGCTCCAGATACCTCTTTATCCTCTAATAGGGTAACTCACTCAAAAGGGAACCTCATCAACTGCCTGAGAAAGCCTCTTATTGAGATCAAGAGTAGTGAAAGCCAGCTGCAGAAGCTTCATTCTCATCAGGCATCTCATCAACTAAAGGAGTCCAATCCAAAGCTTGATGTAAAAACCAGATGGAATTTGAATTTTGATATGATAAGATGGGCCCTTGAAAACAAACAGATAAAACTTGAATTTAACAAAATGAAATTGTGTAATAAAAGCTATTTTATAGGCTATATGTGATTTAGTCTCTGAAGAAGTAAATGATACTCTTCAATAGGAGAGTTACTATAATTTGGATAGTACTTTAGCCATATTTGACAAGACAACTTCCTTAGTATGCCCATCAAAGTCATGCTCTCTTTCCTCAGCACTAGTAGCTGTGCTTGATGTGAAAACTCATCTTAAGTCTCTGATTGATGAGCTCTCATATGAGCATGAGCTTTGTGCACCAGTAGAAGAAGCATATAAGAAAGTGGAAAAGTATTATTCTTACTACACTACAGATATATTTCTTGTTGCAATAGGTAAAAATTTAACTTATTATTGCTAATAGACAAGTACTCGTCCCTGCATATAAGCTCTTTTACTTTAAAAAAAGAGTGCCTGAACTATATGGCCTAGCTTAAAATGCAATCCAAAAAATATACACTGAGTATCATGTGCAACCAGCAATTGAAACACAACATAATACTGGCATTGTACCCAAAAACAGTCGTGAAGCATTTGTTCTCCAGCTCAAACAAAACCAGGCCCAAAAAAATGTAGGTGAATTAGCACTATATTTGAACAGTGATGTTACCATGATGTATATTTTGAGTTATTGGAAGGTAATTATAATATTATTTTTTGTCATTTATATCTATTTTATAGGAAAATTCTCTACAGTACTCCACCTTAAGTAAAATAGCAAGAGATATACTTGTTTGTCAAGCAACAAGTGCAGCATCAGAACATGAATTCAATGGTGCTGTTGATCTACTTGGAATACGTCGGAACCATATGTCTACTTTAACCCTGAAGAAACTTAAAGAAACCAGAGCTATGCTAGCTGATAACGTGTACATTGAAATTATGTAGATATAAGAATAAAGATCATATCTATGACATTTCAGTTTTTAATAGTTATTTTAGAAATTCAAAATTTGAAATTTAGTTAATTAGCAAAAGCAACACAATAAAACTATTACTTTAACTGGAAAATATAATGACAAAATAAGTATTGAATGATACAGAAGTATATATAATATTAAAGAACAAGCTTAAATAAGCTTATTTCAACCTTTCAAAGTAGTTGCTACTAGTTTTGTCTCTGTCTTGGTATTCAAACTCACAAAACTTGTAAGATTTGAACAACTCTCTCTACTTGATAAAGCTTATCTGTAGTAAAGTCATTTGATTAAATAGTTATTTTAATTTGAAATTATATGTGATGATTTTTGAAGGTATTTATTAGTCATCAGAATTTAGAGGGGGTAGGGATTGCTATTGATCAAATCAAAAATGGAGGCTGCTGCTCCAAAGCCAGCCCCTGAAAGCCGCACAGCTTCATTATTCTTAAGAGCTGCTTTTTTGCAGCAAGGGAGTTGAAATTCCCTAGCTGCTGCTTTGAGCTGCGCAGGCTAATTTTAGCCATGCGGGTTTCACTGCTGTTTCAAACAGCAGTGGCAATTTTTGCCATTTGCCGCAAAAAATCCCCGGGAATTGCCCGCCCAAATCTTCTAATAGAAGAGTGGCGCGATTCCCAGGTGTTAATTGCAGCAAGCATCCCTACTGGTGTATCCATAATAATTGAGCTGGTGAATCATACCTAGGGCTGCTTTGGCCAAGCCCCAGGCAGCCACAACCAGTTTCTGGCTCTGTGCCACTCGTTTCAAATATTTAATTCAAAATGTTTGGATATTAAGTAATTACGTTTTAGCTGTAGCGGCCAAGAGCCAGAAGCTAGCCGAAGCATCCCTAAGCATGCCTCCTCATAAAAATAGTTTAAATTAAAATCCAAGACTGAAAGAAGAAATAGGAGGTGCAACACCTCTCATATCTACCAATTATATTATAGGTGATTTCCCCATTAAAATTCTACTGGAGTGCAAGGCCTTGCCCAATAAGGGCAACGTTTATAGGCTAGAGCCTTAACCCCAGAATTATTTGGATTTAATAAACAAAGTAGGATGTGTAAGCTTTTCAGCCCTAGCAGGGAACCCTAGCTAGTAAACAGAAGCTATCAAGACGAGGAGAAAATTCCTTTATTAGAGTGAGTGCAATAAATTAGCAAAAAATATATTAAAAATTGCAAATAGTAAAATAAAAACCCACTTCCATTCAGACACCATTTTTTCTAGGGACATAAATCCAACATTATGTTGCAACAAAATTAGACCACTCAGTTACCCATGTATTTCATGACACAGAGAAGCTAACCAAGTTGCTCAATTGTCAGGGAAAAGTAGAGCGGTAGCTTGTTGTAATCAATGAAATGGGGAATATACACTCAAATTAGGATGAAATTACTAGTGAGAAGGAGGTGATGTATGGTTACTCTTAAATGAAAACATTTGAAGATGGAATATGATAGAGTGCAAAATATTACTATCAGGAGGTAGAGGGAAAAGGCTATCAGTTAATTCACTGTAAAGGAGTCAGCAGCAAAAAATTGGTTCACACTCCAACTCACAAGTTTTGGGGATCATTTTGGAGGATAGTAGATGATTTATTGAACTTTCAAGTGAGAGAAATGCTGAATCTAAGAATATTGTTATTAAAAATATAATAAGCATATATAAAAGTAAATGAAACATAAGGGGAGATAATTTCAGCAAATAAAAATATCAAACTAAAAAGGTAGTTTGTTGGGGAGTCATGTTACTCAAGTGTTGTAACTGTGCTTCAAGTTGAATTTATCCTAAAGGAAAGAAAGAGAAATTGGGTCAAGATACAATTTATTGAAGAAAGGGGTTTATACCATATAGTAGGCTATCAGGGGATGGCTTGTGAAAAGGGGTTCCTTAATGTTGCTCTTCAATATCATTTGGCTGATCCTATTTGACCAGTATAGGTGGATTGTCAACTGTGGTAATCAATGAGATTACAACTAGGTGATGTATATGAATAGTTTCCCAAATTAGGCAATGGGTTGAGTTGAGTCAGAGGTTAGGTGTATATCCAATCTTTTAAGGGATTGGTATGTTGCAACATATCCTCTTGGTTCTCTGGGGGGTTCTTTTCCTCCAGGATGTCAAGAGGTAGGTTATCAGGGACTCTGGCTCTGTACAGTAGTTTTCAAACCTGTTGAGATAAACAAAAAATCTCAGTCTAAAAATGAATACAACTCAGTCTAAAAGCAAAATCAAGTTGGATCCAAATCTAATGTAATTTAATATATTTTCTTTAATTTTCAATTTTGTTTTTAGAATGAGTTGTGTTTGTTTTTGGACTGAGATTTTTTTGTTTATCTCAACAGGTTTGAAAACTACTGTATTGTTTGAGTTGTTGAGGAGAGTGAGGTATGATGCCTTTAAATTTTTGGATTCTGGCTTTGCACAGTCTTAATTGGTTGTGATGCACAACCTTGTCCTTACATATATTTTCAAGCCTCTGTAAAAAGCAGGTGTGATTGGGATAGACATGTAAAATGATGTCAGTCCCACTTTCTCAGATTGAAGTTTTGAGCAGTTGGGGTTCAATACCCACACTTTGTCTCCCACCTCAAACTGCGGTAGGGAGGGTTGTTTTATGTCTTTGACATGTTTAGTTTCTTTTTATGGTTGCATCACTTGAATGATAGTCATCTTCAGGTTGCCTTGTCTGAGGAGATTAGCTAGCAAAACTGTGACAGATAGGAGAGTTTCAGAGTTCTACACAGGTGTTTGGCAACATGGACTATGCCACCCCCAAACCACAGAGACAGTGATGCTCATTACAAGTCCCCTGGCCAGAGTAGCATTTGAGCCATAAAAACCATTAAAGATGGCAAATAAAATGGCCACAATGATAATGGATAATTGAAATAAATTTCTTTTCAGAATTTCTTTAAAAACTGGAATAAATAATCATTTCATAATTAATTTTTCAAAATTTAATAAATTAACTGATGGAACATGATTTCCATAAAAAAATTAAAATTCTCAATGGGGGTCCCTATTTTTGCTTTACTGATGCTTTAGAAAACCAAGATAGTTCTCAAGGAGCCAGCTTAGTGGGATATACAGAATTGAATTCATAAAGTTCATAATAAATTTAGAATGGGTAAGAATATCTCTAATACAGGAAATATATGGAGGTCAATTATCCAGTTGAGGATTTCTGGCACCCAAATATGAAGGTTAGGTTTTTTTACATTGCCCTCCTCTAAAAAAGGCTCCATTCTCCCCAGAATTCCTCCTCTAGTGCAGAACAGTTCTGGAAGCTCTCCTCTGGCTCTCATGTGGCCCCTTCTATGGTGTCAAGTATATACTTCTGGGAAGTATAATAAATGAGATAAAGGGGAAAATTAAGAAGAGAATGATACTTTATTGGATATGAATATAGGGTATTATATAGTATCATGAGAAGCCACATACTTTCCATGTATGTCATGGTAGCCATGAGGCTTATCCAAGTGATTGTTCCTCTTAAGTCATGAGGCTTGTTCAAGTTATGTTCCAATTAGGATTCAAAAATTTTGATCCCCATAATAGATAGCCAAATAATAACAGTGCCACCAACTTAATGATTATTTGGGGAATAATTTGGCGAGTTGCTCATGGAATTAATTCCCCAAGAGGGAGTAATTGTAGATGTTGCAACATCTCCCCCTGTGGTGCTGGAAGGTGGAACCTTGGGAATTTTCTTGAGAGTATTGGGGATTCAGGCTTGATACTGATCTAGTTTGGCATTGGGAACAGGTAGTCTGGAGTTAAGTTGTGCTGTTCTTGCTTTACATAGGCAGAGGCAATTGTGGTGCATGTACTTGAGTTCTGTTCAAGCGCCAATACCTTTGATGAGGTAGGTATTGTTGGGTTTGACTTCCATGACAATGCCTGATCCTTGTAACCCTGGATCCAACTTGTGCATGTTGTGGTTGACAACCCAGATCTTGTCCCTGACTTGGAAGCATTCTTGTTGTAGCGGGATTGCTTCTCTCTCAACTCTTTTCTTTACCATGTTTTCTTGGTCCTTTCTAGCGCACTGTACACCAGGATCACTGTTGTCTGGTACCTTCTTAAGTAGAGGTAAACATAGTCCTGTTGTAGTGCTAACAATTGTGGGCTTCTGCCCATAGACAAGTTTATAAAGGCTTTTGCCTGTATTACAATTAACTTGTGTTCTGCACACCATAAGTACAGTTGGTAGCATGTTGACCCAGGCTTTTAGATTGTTAGCAGATAACATACTGAGGGCCTCTACTAGTGAGCTGTTTAGTTGCTCTACTCTTTCATTTGCTTGCGGGTGGTAGGGACTGGCTGTGGCGTGCTTTATTTCATTTTTGGTGAGGTAGATATTGGTGCCAATGGCCTTGAGTTTGGTTCCCCTGTCTGTGATCAGAAGGTCAGGTTTTCCAAAATTGGATATGATTTCTTTGACAATAAATTGTCTTACAACATTGCCTTTGTGCTCTTTTGTAGCTTGTGCTACAGGCCACCTAGTTGCATAGTCAATAACTGTTATAATGTACTTTTTGCCTTTGTTATTGCCAGGAATTGATCCTACAATATCCAGTGACCACAAATTGAAAGTTTGTATGATTGACACCAGTATTACTGACTTGGGAGGTGCCTTGGAGTGGGCGTACTTTTCACAGACTTTGCATTGCTATAGTACTTCCTTGATGTTGTCTGACATGTTGGGCCACCAGTAGCGTGTCTTGAGGTATTCATGCAAGTTTCTGCTACAAGTGTGTCTCAGATCTCTGTGATATCATAGGGTGGTGTCAATTTTTTGTGTTGACAGGACATAGGGTACAGTATCACTACTTGGGAGTATGTGGTGTAGAGTTCCATATATGTTTTTGAACAGATGTTTGTTCTTGAGGACTTTCTCTTTGATGTCCATTGGTGTACCAGGTGGGAACCCCTCTTGGAGATTCCCCATTATTAACATGGGCCAATTGGAGCTTCCATCAGTGCATAGGAGATGTTTACGGTATAGCCTTGATGGCAACAGTGCCCATGTTGACATTAAAAATGTTGACACTTTTAATGTCAACACTATAGTAAAGTGATGGCCTGGTTTTACTTAATGTTGTTTCCTGGATGTTGACACTTTTAATGTTGACACTATAGTAAAGTGACAACCTGGTTTTATTTAATGTTGTTTTCTAGATGTTGGCACTTTTTTAATTAACAAAACACTTTACCTTGAACATTTTTAATATGAAAAATTATTTTAAATACATTATTATACTAAAATGACCCCAGAGAGTTTAAAACTGCAATAAAAATTATCATACAGTAGTTTTAAAAGCTATGGCAACAACCAAAAATACCTCAGATTTAAACAAAATGGTTTCAGATTTAAAAAAAATCCAACTCTCAGGTTAAAATATACACTCTGTTAACAGGGATTTTTGGTGTTAATGGGCAAAATGAGTCAACACAGCAACAAAGGGCTCACACACAAAGCAAAACCATTCAAAATACAATCCAAAATACATTGATTCACAAACAAAATGGTGTGAGTTGCCTTTTGGTGTACATATGTTTACTATGTGAATCAGTGACAAAATACACCCAAGCAAGGTGTGTCAAAACTCAAACCAAAAACAAAACACAATAGCAACTCACTATGTAAACAAAATCACTCACGCAATGTGTGCAATGGATTGTAATTATGTATGATACCAAGGTATCTAAAATAAGACACAAGATCTGAAAAATAAATTTTAAAAATATTGTGTTGGGTGTTTGAATTTGGCAGTAAAATCTAGGAAAATGTGTGGATTTTTTTGAGTATTCTAAAATGGGCGTTGTAAAACCAAAAACAACTAACTAAGAAATAAATAAATAATCTATAATTGGGATATTGGGTGGGAAAAATATTAATTGAATATCCATAAACAGATAAAAGCAAAAATTAAAAATAGGGAGTAACTTAATTAAGTTTTATTTAATATTTTATTAAATTCTCAAAATGGAAGGAACACAGCAACAGACTACCATTGCACCTGTTGTGCGCCCCAGTTTTGGTTGCCCCGCGGGTCAAAGAATAGACTTAGTGCAACACAAGTGCCTACTCAAGAGGGAGGCAGGAGAGGAGAGTTCCATAATGACGCTGCACTGACACAGCTGGTTCAAGGAGCACAAGATGCTAGGGTGAGGAGCATAAACCATCATGTCCCAAAGCTGACCTGGAAGCCAACCAAGGTCACCACTACAAAGAAAGTTAGAAACAAGGCGGTAGAACTTACTTTGTATGTGTTTGACGTTGTGTGCCAGCAAGAGTCGGTCCCATCAGCCATGCTGGAGAAAGTGAAGCCTGTACTTGATACTAGCTAAGAGCCCTACGTCAGTGATGGCAATCAGGAGGATGACAAGGAGCCCCAGTTCTATCAAACCAATGAGGGATAGCTGGTGTTAAAAAAGATTGTAGCCTTCTATACCAAGGTACCTATGCCCTGTGTTATGCCCAATGCCAACGAGTCAATCCCCACCGCTAAAAAGCCCGCCCAGAAGCGCATCCCTGACATCAAACACATCATCCTGCTTAAGCTAATGTGGGAATTGGGTGATTACAAGGCGGCCACGGCCCTTGTTGGAGTGGATCCCAAGTACACCAGCAAGACTTTCCAAAAATTCATCAATACTGGTTGTGTCCTTGCTGCAGAGAAATCCTTGCGCGTTTCTACCATGCTCACCAAGGAGCACAAATGGGCAATCCGCCAGTGGATCACCTGGGACTGCTATCTTGAACTGGCAAATATACAGTCCATGGTTAAATCTACTTTTGGTATTGAGGCCTCTATTTCCTTTTACTACCATCTGGTGAAGAGAATGCAATTTTCCTGGAAAAAAACTTGGGGTATCTCCGTACAACAGAAACAGCCCAGCCAATATCAAGACCCAGAAAAATTACGCTGAGGCGTACACTGCCCTCAAAGCCAAGGGGCCTGTGAAATTCTATTATATCAACAAATCAGCATTTGCCTTGTCAATGCGCAATGGGTATGGGTATGTCCCAAAAGGCTCCAATGACGGGGTGGCTTGGTGTGCTGCAGTCCATGCCACAGCCTACTCAATGGTGGCTCTCCTTGGTCCAAAGGGGGTTGAGCTATACCAAATGATACTGGGCTCCCACAAAAGCCATACCTTTCTAGCATTTCTCTGATTGGTCCAGGAGCACCTGAGGTGCACGAGCCTTGGCTTCACCAATATCATTGTGTTGGACAACATTGGTCTCCATAAAGTGGCTGACATTCTTGAAGTATTTCCATCAATTGACACCAGCATTGCTGTGGCCCCCCAGAAATTGGCCACAGCAAATTTACGCCTTCTCTTCCTCCCAGCCTATTTGCCCTTCCTAAATCCCATTGAAGAAGTCTTTGGGTGGCTCAAGCAAGTTGTCAAGCAAGGAACCCCAACTGGGACCGAGGACCTCTTTAATTTGCTGTAGGCTGGGATCCACACCCTCCCAGCTGAGACCATGGCAAAATTCTATGGCCACGCTGATTTGTTCATCCCCGCATGCCTAGCCAAACAGCCAATCAATTAAAGGCTTAGTGTGTCCAATTTTTTATATTCTCTTATTTACTATTCAAGATTTATTAATTATCATTTTATTTTTAGATGTTTCCACGCCTGCAATCACATTCAGAAGATCCATCAATAGATGTAGGTAATTTATTTATTTTATTTTATATTATTTTATTATGCCATCTGAGGTAATCCCAAATGCTCAATACTGGATTATGCAAAAATATTTAAATCACTTTTGTCAAATAAATATAAAAATAGTTTTAAAAAAATTAAACATAAAATGTACAAGTTAGAATTTATTTTATTAATGTATAATTTTACGTTTTTATGAAAACTGTTTCTGCAATATATTTTGCAAAACTGGTTTGCTGAAATAAAAAATATAAAAATTTATTATAATAAAAATAATATAAATTGTAATAGAATTTATTGGAATCATATTTTTATTGTGTGCACCTGTAGTGGGTTCTTTGGTATGTACCCACCCCGCAATAGAGGTGGCGCACAACCTCCACTGCCACACCATGGATGGTGGATACACCCTTATTAAAAAAATCCCTCCTGCTGGTGAAGGGGAGTAGGGTAAGGTGCAAACTGAGGAGCAACTTTTTGTGCGGGGCTGCAAACCCATAAATCCCTGCCAGGACCAGGGCGTCTTGGATTACATGGTCCACCGAGTCATATCCAGGGGGACCTTCTTCCTGTCGAGTGCAAGCCGGGCCTCATCAATTCCAAGAAGGACCCCGTCCAGGTCCTCTACTGACGCGCCCATCCAAAAGTAGAATAGGAACCTCAGGTAAACAACCAGACAAAGCCTTTGCCCAGCAAAGGCTTCTGTGAACTCACACAATTTATTATAGACCATGCTGATCTTCTTGTTGTGCCTGGTCTTTGCAAAGGTCAGCTCCATGGCTGGAGGGAGCCCTGTCTTTTTGGCACTCCAGGCCAGCCCAAAGTTGGCAAGGAGGATTTTTGTCTTCTTGACAGCTGTTGCGTCTGCAACAGCCAATTTGCCCACCGCACACCCAAAGTTCTCCAATAGGTAAGACAGGGTGTGCTCCAACAGGAAGCAGAAGCAAGCAGCTGCATGAGCCCAGCCCATCTCCGGTACATTATTGAATGGGAGTATCACCAGGACGTCCCAAACAAGATCAATGAAGTTTACACAGTAAACTCTACTGAGGGATACCAGGTCCAGGCGGACCAGTTGAGCATCCTTGTAGGCAGTAACTGCCCACTCAGATGCCCCCTTGGCATGCGTCAGCCCGGCTAGCACGTCCCTTGTCATTGGGAAGGACCCGTGAATTCTGTCTTCAAGCTCCCGCACGTTAGGGGGGGGACAGATAGAGCTGCTTAGCCACGTAAGTGGCATAATTAGCATAAAAGGTGGCCGGGACAAAGGGGACCAGGACTTGGCGGAGTTTGCTGTCTACGTTGTCTAAGAAAAAAGGCAAGTTTTTTGATAATTTATTAATTTTGTTTTTTAGGCTACCTTCTTGTGTTTCTTCCTTGCCTGCAGCCTCAGCCAGCTTGCCCATTCTTGGCGCAATCAATTGCACTGGCAATTCAGTATCCTCTGCCCTGGCACACTTGGCGGGTTTGAGATGTTCATACATCTCTGGGTTGTCAACCCAAACAGACAGTGCAGAAAGATTATACGCCTTGAACTGGAGGCCCTCAACCACAGTCTTCTAGATGTTGAGAAGACGCTCAATGGTCTTCTCTGGGGTGTCTGGCATTTTTGACATTAGTGCCTTTGCAGACACCTTGTTAATTTTGTCCCCAGTGAAGACAGCAGACTTAACTTTGGCTTTGACCTTGCGGTCAATGTCCTTGATTTTGGCAATTGCCAAGTTGAGGTCTTTGAGTAGTTTTTTGAGTTCTCTCATTTGATTTTTTACTAACATTTCCATATGTTTTTATAGCTTTTGCCCCAATAAATTCTGTATTATTTTGATACTGTTGCCTCTTTGATTATTCCTTTTTTTCCCATCTACTACATTATCCCATCTTTTAAACCATTTTGTATATGTTTTACGCTCATCTCAATATGTGTCATTTGCTTTGTGTTGGCATTGTTTCCTTGATTACCATATTATTTTTGGCACTTGACATAGCCCCTTGTGAAAATATAACAACAATTTGGTGATCAGCTAAATTTGAATTAGAAAATTATAGTGTTAACTGTTTTTAGATAAAGTTGTTACTGATCCACATTTAAAACCTTAATGATAAACTATAACCCAATCAGGAGCTGAGTGATAAAGTGATTGTTGTGACATAAAGGGTCATTCAATAAGTTTTTGGTGCATGTGCACTAATTAATATGATTGGCTGGATGTTTTGCCATTGTACACCATTGTTGCTGTGGCAAGTTGTTGATGGACTAGTGCTAACCCAGTAGCTGATTGGGCACTAGTCCATCAATAACTTGCCACAGCGGCAATGGTGTACAATGGCAAAACATCCAGCCAATCATATTAATTAGCGCACATGCACCAAAGAATTATTGAATGACCCTTTATGTCACAACAATCACTTTATCACTTGGCTCCTGATTGGCTTAAAGTTTATCATTAAGTTTTTGAATTTGGATCAGTAACAACTTTATCTAAAAACAGTTAAAGCTATAATTTTCTAATTCAAATTTAGCTGATCATCAAATTGTTGTTAATATTTTCACAAGGGGCTATGTTTAAGTGCTAAAAATAACTGTGTTCTAGATCTAGATACACAACATAGTAAATATATGATTTTATAGAAATAAGCTGAACATAAAGAATAAAACCAACTATAAACAAAGAGAACATGAACAATTAAAATTCAAAATACTGATAATATAAATAGAAAATGTTTGGTGACAGGGGTTTATTAGGGCAGGGGAGAGTGATGCCTAGGAGGCAGAATAATGCAGGAAGGAAGACGTAGAGGCGGTGCTGGCCTGGGGGGTCTGGGATTGGGTGAGTTGGGCTTGTGGGTTAGAGGTGTTGGTGGCAGGGTGGAGGCAGGAGGATTTTGCGTGATGGCTGCCATATAACACTTGTTGTATTCCTCATTGATCATTGGCTGGATGGGCTGGTAAGTGGCAGTGGCCCGAGGTAGAAGGCACTTATCCTTATGTGATTGGTTGCCCATGTTCACATGGAAAACCATTTGCGCAAACAAGTCAGCCACCATCTGGTGGCCAAAGAGAAAATTGTGGTCAAGAACCCCAAGATAGAGGTTGTTAAAAACTGAGGGCAGCACTCCTATAATGTGGATCCCATTTTGAAGAAGACAACATCAGCCAGATGGACGTCTGCATGGCCGGCAGGGTAGACTGAGGCCTGGTGCCCGCGTCCCTGGATGGCCTCAAGGGTGGTAGAGCTACCCTCCATCTGATGGCTCAAGAAAACCCGGTACTTGGAATTTGAGCCATCTCAGGAGTTGAGTAATCTACCAAGGATGTGGCTGTATGAGTAGCCATCAATCAAATCTGGGTTTGTCTGATAGTAGACAAAACCCTTGGCTGAAACAGCCAGAAATGCACCAATGAATGTCCCCTTCTTGACCTTCTTCCTTCCTTTTTGAGTGGCGGATCTTCCTTGCTTACTGAAATCATCAAAAGCTATTGATAGCTTGTAATAGGAGATGAACATGACATCATCAGTTAGACTAGTCAGGCATCAGACCAGGGTTGATTCAATGGCAGTGTCATACAGGGAATCCTCAGCGCCATCCCATTGGTTGCTGGCAAAATAGGTAAGAACCCGTATTGAAGCCACCTTCCCATACATCCAGAGCTGCACCATGCGCTTGGAGACCCATATGTTATGATGCACAAGCTGCTTCCGGACCTGGGTCAAGGGAAGCTTGGGATCCCGCTGGAGGAGGTCAAGCATGATTGGGTATGCCTCAGATACTTGTGACTTGGGGGCCTTCTTGGGCTTCTTGGCCGTCCTGATCAGATTCCCCCTGTTCATCAGGTTGTTGAATTCCCGCATGACAGTAGCTCAGGTAAATTGCAACTGGGCGGCAATCTGTTCCCAGGACAGACCCTGTAGATTCAGTGCCACAATTTCCTGAAGAATTTGGGAGGTGATGATTTGTTGCTTGGGGTGCTGGGCCGGGGGAGCTGAAGCCTGATTGGCTGTAGGGGGGCAGGTTGGCTGGTGGCAGGAAGTTGTTTATAAATCAAGGTTGCCACCCTGATTGGTTAGTTGACAGGAAGCTTGTGCAGGGGTGTGTGTGGGAGCAGGGGCAGAGCTAGATGCTAAGTGACTCTCAAACAAGTCAAAGCCATATGGGGTCGGTGGTAAGGTACAGGTCAGCTTCCTTGTTATCTGCCTTAAAGGCTTGGGTGTAAACAGGTGCCTCCACGTTCTGAGCCTTAGCTCCATTGAAGCTGGTCTGGCTACTGCTGGCTTGGCTGCTGGCGCCGTCAAAGATATTGCTTATAAAAACCATTGTAAAAAACCTAGAATAAAATCACTAAAAGTAGAAATTTTAAAATTTAATGATTTATTTTTATTGTAATCTTGAGTCCATATTTGGAAGGTTCTCAAAACCTTTTCATACAAATCTGGGGCCATGAAAATGAATAAAATGCCTCTGTTCCTAAATTGGATAGCTGTTGATTAGCTGTTAAACTGTTATTTTTCTATTTTAGGCTGCTCATACTACACATCTTGTGTGAGTTCATTTTGTTTTGTGCTTGTGTAATCTTGCTTCTAGATTGCTCAAGTTTTGTTTCATTTTAGTTCTTCTGTTGGTGCCTCATATGAATCCTGATTGGATTATAATATACTCTGGAACAGCATCCATACATTTCACTTGTTGTGTCAGTTCATTTTGTTTGTGGTTTGAACTACACTGCTTGATGTTTGATATAATTTTGTATAATGGGCTAGCAAAATTTTGTTTTTTTGTTTGACAGTCTATTTATCAACTGGAATTTTATAAATTAATTGAATCCTGAATCTTGTGCAACTTGGATTTTGTTTAAATCTGAAATCATTTTGTTTAAATATGAGGTATTTTTGGCTGTCACCATAGCTTTTAAAGCTACTGTAAAAGAACACTGACTGCCTCCATGTTGACACCTTCATTGGTTTATTAGTAAAACACTGCTGCTTAACAAAAAGCACACATACAATGGTATGATAATTCAGGCCAAAGTACCCAGGGCAGTACTTTAGACTTCCCTCCACAATCCCTATTATTTAGTTTTCATAAGCTACATATGCAAATCTTTAATTTTTTAAAATTTAAAAATAATCTATTTTGGACTTAAAAAACCAACTCTGGAAAATATTAACTAAGCTTTATAAGTGATTTTAATAGTGTTTTTCTAGTTTAATGCTGACTTTCAATATGCTGACAGGCAAAATTAAAGCGCTTTTTTATGCTGACAAACTAAATTAAATATTTTTGACTATTGTGACTACCAGAATGTCAACTTTTTATTTAAGTATGTTTTTTATATTCTTTACTAATAAACTAGCTCTAAAATTACTTTCCATACTTCTATAAACTATTTAAGTAATTATAAAAAATAAAACACGTTATTGTTATTTAATTTTGTTCATGTCTCACATGATCATTCTTATTTTATAAACTCTACTCTAATTATTGTAGGACAAATCTTCCAAGAAGCCATAAACAAACCACAAGTCAACCAAAAAAGTATTCAAAGCCTCTGGAAAGGCTCAAAGTTCCTACCTCAACAAAAAACCAGCCAAATAGCCCTCAAAGAAACAGAAGACAAAGGAGAAGACCCCAGAACCTGAAATCAAAGAGTCCTCCCCCTGACCCCTCCTTTTCTTCAAGCTGGTATCAATCAGAAGGAGATGAGGTTCCACTAAACAAGCAAGGAATAAAAAAGATACCCAAGAGTCCAGAACCCCAGCCAAGACCAGATGAATCAAGCTCAAAGGAATCAAGCCTCAAGGAATCAAGCTCATCCCAGTCCAAGAAGCGCAAGAATCCAACTCTGGATAATTCCCCTCCACCACCCAAGGAATCTGTACCTCTGTCCTCCTCATCAATTACCAATAAAGAAGATCCTGCTGATTACCTGTCTGGCTATCATCAAGCACCAATTGGCCCATGGAATCCCCTAAAGGTTCACAATATATGTAACATCAAAGGAGAGTTTAAGCTCCCAAAGAAGTTCCCTTGGGTTTTCTCTCTAATGTCTATCAAAGGAGGTGCAAGTTTAGTCTATAATGTCTATGTTTTCAATTGCAAAAATCAGAAGAGAGCAGGAAGAAGCAAGCATTATGTGTGTGAATATAGAAGCTGCACTGGCAGGATCAACACAGAAGGATGGAATAAAGTCACTAGTGAAAAAAGAGAGCATACATATAATGCTCCAATCAATCTTATTGAAAAGCTTCTAAAGTGGTACCTCTACCAAATGGTCCCAGTCTCCAAAGATGTCAAGGCTTCTGATCTGGAATTTAAGGCCACCACACACCTAAGTAATGAGAACCTGAAGCTCATCCCTGACCGCAACCAGTTAGTGAAGTACATATGTAACAAACACCTTGATCTATTCCCCCATAAGAAATCTGCTGTGGTCCAAGGAGAGTTAGTATTGATAGAGGAGTTGGAGATGTTAAATGGTGATGAGGTATTACTTTTACATGATGACAGGCCTACAGCAGAGGCAAGAATTATATGCTATGCTACACAACAGAGCCTGGAGCAGTTAAGAGATTCATAGACCTGGTTATGTGACAGTACCTTTACAGTATTCCCCCACCTTTTTTACCAACTATGGGTTGTAAATTCCCTTATTGAACGCAAGGTGCTCCCATTTGCCTACTTTCTGATTCCTGGAGCAACAGAAGAGATCTACACAAGGGCCTTCAAATTCTTCAGAAGGGCACTAATACCCTATCCAGCAATAAAAAGAGTCCCCCTGGCCATAACACTAGATCCAGTCCAGATGATGATGAAAAGGATGAAGCCACCCTTGCTTCAGAACAAGAAGCTCATGATAAAGTGTTGCAACTGAACTAATGAGGGTTCAGTACTTGGGATTGGGGAAGACAACAGTCCAATAAGAAAGGACAGAATAATAAGAATAAGGTATTGTTTATTGTAGAATATTGTGATTAATATACCATATGGGGAAAGCCACAAGGCCACAAGGGGTGGCATAGTGGGAAGTTCCATGTAAGGTTTGGAGCCGAGGAATAACTTGTGTGGGGATCAGCAGGTCAAATTGGCAACACTCCTAATTAGGATGAAGTACCTGCCATTTGACATTGCCATCAGATTAATCCATAACATTAGATACGTCAAGGGGCAACTCATCAAGCGCCCCCTGTGTATCGTAAGATACGTTAGCAGGAGAGCCTAGAAACTCAGTTGCAACAAAAGCACTTGGTCCCTCAACTATAATCATGGACTATGAAACTATCCAGTATAACCATTTTGTAAATACGTTTGATTTAGAGGTCCAGGAGTGTTTTTTCCGTTATTGAAAGGCTGTCAACAGGCAACTAAAGGGTCTACCTGAGCTCAGCAAACTCCACTTTCTAGATACATCAAGAAAGTGCAAGTTCTTAATTTAGCAGTTTGTAGCACTAGCCTTTTTAAAGCCAGAGCATACTGGACAAGCCTTTGACCTCCTATGCCAGGATCCATATTCCAAGAAACATGAGGATGCCTTCTACCCTTTCATTGAATATTACAGACCACAGTGGATTGGACATAAGGTCACTAAGCACCAGAGCAAGCCCAGAGCCAAAGCCAAATGGAACTGCTACCAAGGCAGTTCTTAAGGATGAGATAAAAACTACTTCATCTTTGTAGGGCTGACATAGCATATCAAGTCCTCCTTTGGAATCAAGCCCAGATACAACACCTTCTACAAGCACCTCAAAGTCCAACAGGGGAAGACTGTTGCATTCATCAGAGATATTGAGAACTCCCCATCCAAGAAGAAGAGAACCACCAAAGAGAAACAATATCAAGAGAAGATCAATGACATTGTCAAGGCTAAATATAAGCTTTCAGAGATTGGGGAATACATCAAGAAGATTGCCACAGTTCTTAATGGCAACCAGGTGATCACAGTCTAGCTTTTAAAAAAAATTATTGAGTATTGCCTAATTTTTTATATAGCTCTTATATTTTCAGTATATTATTTTAAACAAATAGTTATTATAAATAACTCATTAATAATTTAGGATACTGTTTTTATAAAAAAATTATTGATTTTCTATTGATAGTTTGATGCCTTAGACTGTATTACATGTCCTATATTGGTATTTTACTAGTAAATTATATGTTTTTTGTAGTTTTCAATATAGAAAAACTTTATATTACTGTTTCTGATTATTATATTTCCCTATAATATGTAAATCTTTATGTAGTACCTTTTTGTATATTAAATTTTTTATCTTTATGTTGTAACTGTGCTGTTTTAGCAGAGTTACAAAGGGAAAAATATTTAGAAGCTAGATAATAATCTTTATTGAGAGATAGTGATTATATATTCATTGTGAATTAAGGATAACAGGAACATGATTGTGTTGATCACACGGCTGGATGGTGAAGGGGGTGGCTTGATCCTGGTAATGAGTCAAGCGCTAAAACAAGGTATCCACCATAAGTGATTATCAGCTGTTCATGTTGTTGGATTTGGCAATTTGAGTTGACTTCCTAGTCTGTCTTCAAGTGGCCGGGTAATTGGATTGCAGGTCACAAACCAGCTTGTTCAGAACCTTGCTGGTGGGTCAGGCCTGTTGTTTTGACACCCCCCAACTGAAGGTTGGCCTCCTCTAGGGGTAGGTTGTCAGGGAGGTTGTCAGGAGCCCGGGCGCCATACTGGACTAATTGTTGTTCTATGGCAGACAGGGCAGTTTTGCGTTGTTTTTGTCTTGCTTTGCAGGGTCTCAGGCAATCATGGTTTAGGTTCTTGTCCTGTTTGCACTTCCCAAGTCCTTGCACAAGGTAAGTGTTATTTTTGTTTACCTTTAGAATCATTGCTGGACCTACTTTATTGGGTTGTAGTTTGCTTTTATCAACGTTCATGACCCAAACTTTGTCCCTGACTTCATGCCTATCTTGGATAGGGACAAAGGTTTTTCACAGAAGTTTATTTTCTTTTTCTGTTTGTTTGCTGTTGACCTCTATAACTTGAGGGTCTGAGCGTGGGGGGACTTTACTTGGGATTTCCAGTTTGGGTCCTGTTAATGCTTGAATGATATTTGGCTGTGTGCTGTATACCAACTCAAAAGGGCTTTTTCTGGTGGATCTGTTCACTTGGGTTTGGCACACAAGTAATACAGTTGATAGCTGCTTATACCAGTCTTCAGGTCTCCTGGCAGTGAGCTTGCCTAAGGCTTGCATGAGTCTGCCATTAAGCCACTATACACGTCCATTGGTTTGTGGGTGGTATGGTGTTATCACATTATGTTTGACCCCATTTTTAGTAAGGTATATGTTGGTGTTTTTGGAGGTCAATTCTTTCACTCCATCAGTTATCAGGAGTTCTGGCTTTCCAAACTTGCTGATTATCTCTTTTCCAAAAAATTGTCATATGTCATTGCCAGTGTGCGCCTTTACTGCTTGGGCTACTGGCCATCTTGTAGCAAAGTCAATGGCAGTGATGATGTATTTCTTATTGTTGTGTTTCCGTGGCATGGGGCCAACAACATTGAGGGCCCACACCTTGAAGGGTAGTTGTGTGCAGATGGGTAGTACTGACTTTAGAGGGGTTTTGCTTTTGGCAAATTTCTTGCATACCTCACATTGGTCTAGGACTTCCTAAACGTCACAATATAGGGTTGGCCACCAGGCCTTGTGTTTAAGGAAATCATATAGGTTTTGAATTTTGGTGTGTCTGAGGTCCCTGTGATATTGTAGGATGGTGTTTACTTGCTGGTGTGTGGGGATCTAGGGATGGAAGTACTGTCGGACATTTTTCTGTGCAGGGTCCCGTACACGTCAGTGAATAGGTGTTTGTTTTGATGACTGTTTACTTGGTTATATTGGTTGTACCCGGAGGAAACCCTTGTCCTTTGTTTATAGCACCAAGAGAGGCCAGTCCAGGTTGAGCCCATTTTCCCCTCTTGTGGCATAGACATATAGGCGTGAGAGGGCATCTGCCATTTCAAGTTTGGGACCAGTTTATACTGTATGATCATATTGAATCTCTCCAAGAGCTCCATCCAGCAGGCTTGGCGGTAAGATAGATTTGCTTGAGTTTTGAAATATATGAGCAAATTGTGGTCAATCAACACTGTGAATTCTTCCTGCTGTTCTAAGTAACAACACCATTTGACTAGGCAGTGTACAATGGCCAGCAATTTCTTGTCGTGAATAGGGTATTAACACTTGCCATCTGTCAACTTTTGGGATTCATAAGTTACAGGCAGGAAATTGACATTATTATTTTTGATTTGGAGTACTTGCCCAATGGATGCGTTTGAGGTGTTGGTTTCTATTTGGTATTCCCCATCATGTTTGGGGTATTGCAGGATAGGAGCTGTTTTGAGCTTCTCCTTGAGGTGTCTAAAACAGAGGTCATATTGGGGGGGGGGGGGTCCACACAAACTTGGATTTGGCGCCTGTTATGGCAGATAGGGGTGCAGTTAAAATGCCACAGTCAGGTATGAAGCGGCGTACATAGGCCATCATCCCCAAGAGGGTGCAGAGCTCCAACTTATCCTTGGGTGGCAGCATTTTGCAGATGGCCTGTATCTTTTGACTGTTGGGTTTGATGCCGTCCTTTGAGACTATGTGTCCCAGGAAGGGTAATTGCTTGCGGAAGAACAGGAACTTGGAGGGTTTGGTCAACAGTTTGTGTTGTGCCAGGGTAGCAAAGACTGCCTCTAGGTCCTTGTGGTGCTGTTCCACCAAGGAGCTGTAGACAATGATGTTGTCTAGGTAGACTAGGGCATGCTTGCCTATGTGTGGAGCAAACACTTTGTTCATGAAGGTCACAAAGGTGGAGGGGGTATTTTTCATGCCAAAGTTGAGCACCACACATTTGTATGAGCCATATTTAGTGTGGAAGGCTGTTTTGGGGATGTCTTCCTCCTTGATGTGAATCTGGTTGTAGCCTGTAGTCAGATCAATCTTGGAGAAGACTGTGGCTCCTCCCAAGGTGTCAAAGAGATTGTCAATCAGTGGTAGTGGATAACAATTCTTGATGGTGTCAAAACCGCAGGCTTGCCCCGCCAGCAAGGTTCCAACTAAGCGGGTTTGTGACCCGCAATCTGATTACCCGGGCACTTGAAGCCAGACCCAGAAGTCAACTTGGATTACCAAATCAATCAACATGAACAAATGATGATCCCTCACGGTGGATACCTCAATTTGGCGCTTGACTCATTAACAGGATCAAGCCACCCCCTCTTCCATCCAGCTGTGTGATCACCAATCATGTTCCTTCTATCCATTGATTCACAATAGCTATATAATCACTATCTCCCAATAAAGATTATCATCAATCCTCTAAATATTTTTCCCCTTGTAACTCTGCTAAAACAGCACAGTTACAACAATGGTAACTTTGTTTAGGGCTCAGTAGTCTGTGACCAGACGTAAGGTACTGTCCTTCTTGGCCACAAAGAATACGGCGGCCCCAAAAGGAGACTGTGAGGGGCGGATAAGTCCTTTCTCCAACGCTTCCTTGAGGTAGGCACATAGGGCGTTGTCTTTGCTTGGGGTCAGCCTGTAGATGAGGCGCGCTTTGGGTACAGCTCCTTTGAGTTGGATGGAGTGTTGAATGTATTTCTCTGGGGGCAACCTGGGTAGAGCTTCCTTGAAGATTTCTGGATGACGGGCCACAATTTTGCAATCCTGGGGTGTGGAGGTATCCTGGTGATCTTTGAAGTGTATGATCTTGTACTGGCAGGAGTCCCAGTCAATTGCCTTCAGTTTTTCCTTTTTGTCCAGGGTCTCTATGATGTGCACAAAGATGTGATAGCATAGGAGTTGGTCCACGGAGTCAGGGTAGATCTGGTGGTTGACACCTTCACACTTAATGGTCAACGCTGAGGTCACCCAGTCTACGTGAGGATTGTTCTTTTGCAGCCAATCTAACCCCAGTACAATGCCAATCTTTGGGAAGTTGATGACAGGACCTTGGATGGTGGAGTGGAGGTTCTTGAGCATGACAGAGAAGGGGGGAGGTTTCCCTTGTCACAGCAATGTGGTGTTAATCAGCTAGGACCACATTTTTGATCTGCAAAGGATTAGTGGCTAGCTTGAACTTGTCTAAAAAGCTGCTGTTGACTAGGGTTTGATCTGCACCCAAGTCCAGGAGTGCTGAGCCTGTGTAACTGCAAAAATGGAAAGGATATGACATCAGTTTATTGGGATGTCTGGCAATGGTGTACAGTACTGGGTCCTGCAAGGGTACTTGGATCATTGGGCATTGGTCCACGTCCTCAGGTTGGTACTCATCATTGGGAAAGTTGGGAGTTGTGTGGGGAGAGCTTGGCTTTCTTAGTGCTCTCCCCAGGCTTTTCCCTCATCTTGATTGCTTTGTGTGGCAGTGATACAGAAATGAGTACAATTTGACTGGCCATTGTTTCCATTCCCATGTCCATTTGAGCTTGTGGGTTTTTGTTTAGTGTTATTCCCGTTGCTTCCAGGGGGTGGTCAAGTGGATTGCCCGCCTGTGTGGGAATCTTTGGGTTCTCTCATTTTCCAGTTTGTTCCTTATGGAGGGCGTTGGACGTTTGTTCTGCTTTCTCCGCCTCACGGTACAGGCTTTGCAGGTTGATCACTTGGTCCAGGTTCACGAGTCTCATTACATGCAACTTAAGGGCGTCATAGTACATGAGGTGTGCAGCTGGGGTGTTAAAGGCCATGTCAGATGGTGCACAAACTTGGAGTTCCTTGTAGGCGCAGGTGAGCTCCTTCATGGTGCCAGTCTGGGTCAAGTTCTTTACTTGGCAAATGATCATGAGTGCAGTGTCCTTCAGTACAAATATTGCCAAGAAGTCCTGCTTAAAGGTGTCCCAGTTCTTCTTGGAGTGTTCTTCATGCCACTTGTTGCACCAGATGCTATTGTCATGGGTCTGTTGGTTGGGGATTTCTGCAATCCAAAATTGCTGCAGACATTCCATCTGGGCCAGCTTGCTCTGGGCAGACTGGATCCATGTGGCAGCGTTGTTGTTGGCCCTGGCAAAAGGTTCCAAGGCAGCGCTTTGCAGTCTTTGGGCTACGTAGGCGGGCAACTGTGGTAAGTTCAACTCCCTGGTGATTGACTCCCTTAAACTCAACTCCCTGGTAGTTGACACTATAGTAAAGTGAGAATTCAGCTTTTGCCCTGATTGACAACTGGAAATTGACACTTTTTTAATTAACAGATCTTGATGTACTGAAAACTTTTAATATAAAAACTTAAACTATACAGCTATGGTATACTAAAGTGACCCCAGAAAGCTCAGAAATGCAATAAAAACAGTACCTTATTTAATAAAAATAAGGAGAAATAAGCAATTATTTCTCATTTTACTATGTAATTTACACTCTTCATTATAAAAATATTTTTTATTACCATAAAAATTAAAATTCCAATGAGACAAAAATAAACAAAAACACAACAAATAAAGTTATGCAAAATATGAAAAAATATTAATGTTTATTTGATATAGTTCATATAAGCACAACTGTGAATATCATATGTTTTATTTGGAAATTAACAAAAATTAAGATATTTCACTCACTTTCAACTATAAATATTCATCTCAAACTTACCATGCATACATAGAACAATCACTGCTATCTAATTAAGTTAAAAAAACTTAAAATTAAAACTAAAAACTAAATGATCAAAGCTAATAAGTAAAAATTAAAGTTAAAAAGTTAAAAGTTAAAAGTAAAAATCATATAACCGAGCAAGCAAGCAAGTTTATTCCTTGTCATTCTTTCCCTGTTTCATTTTGGCCCCTTCCAGGAGGGCAGTGGCAATAAGCTCAAGCTGCTGCTTAAGCTCAGAGGCCTTGTATTTGTGCTTGGCCGCACCCTGGATGGCCTTGGTGAAGAGGGTACAGCGGGTTGTTGGCTTGGTGGGGGGGACGCGGTTGGAGAGATCACGCAGCTTGGAGATGGTTTTCTCCTGCTTGTGCTGCAAGAGGGAAAAGAACTTATTGAATTTTGGGTGGAGCCCAAAGTTGGCCTTGAGGTGTTTGTGGTAAGCCTCTAGCGCTGAGGTGGTCTTGAGCTCACCATTCACTGCCGCCCGGTACACATTCCAGCTGGCCTTGGCACAGGCCTTGCCTTGCCTCTGCGTGACAACCTTCCCAATCCACTGGGGCTCAAAGTACTCAAGGAAAGGCTTGAACTCTAGGTGCTTCACTATGTAGGGATCCTTTGAGAGCACCTCAAACCCCATTCGCAGTGTGCTCTGGCTTTAAAAAAGCCAAGGCACTAAATTGTGCCAGCACAAATCTGCAGGTGTCCAAAGTATCCCTCCGGCTCAACCTACTAAGCTCTGCGTGGGCCTGCACGTTACAAGCAACTGCTTGGCGGAAGTGGAAGTGGCACCCCTGCACCTCCCTGCTAAACAGCTGCTTGAATGCATTGAACTGAGCAGGCTCAAAGTCCATAATGCACACACGAGGCCCAAGAGCTCTTAGCCTTGCCTTTTCCTCCTGAGTCCAGGGTGGCCTGGTCCTTGTCAGAGGCAGGTGGGTTGGCGCAGGTGTGGGGGGAGTCTTCTTGGATTCATCATCATTGGCGGGAGGAAGGAGGGCAATTGCTTGGCAGAGGATGGAGAACGTGCGGGTATAGATGGCCTCAGTGGCCCCAGGAAGAAGAAAGAACACAAGTGGAATCACCTGGATGTCAATCTGGGCATGAACCATCCAGAGCTGCTTGAACATCCAGGGGCAAGTGGCAAAGGTACCATCAACTAGCCAGGTTGACGCCCTTTTCAACTCCATCAGGTTCTGCTGAGTTGAGTAGCAGATTATACGGTCCTTGGCTGCAGGCCTGTCATCATGAAGCAGGAAGCGCTCCCCACTCGGAAGCTGCTTAAGCTCATGAGTGAGCGTGAGCTCAGAGAGGACGTCAGAAGCCTTGGGGGAGGGGGATTGGCAGCAATACGCTTATTGCTGATGAATTTGACCAACTGCTCCTGTGTTGGTACCAACTTGAGATTGTTGGGTTTGAGATGTTGGAGGGCCTTGATGGCCAGATCTGATGCGCAAAGATGAGAGGATGTGGGTATTACTTGCACAAGGTACCACTTTAACATCCAAGTGATTAGATGATTGGGGGGCTCACAAGTGTGCTCCCCCTTCTCCAATGTTACTTGCTCCCAGCCCTTGGTGTTCAACCGGGCCCCGCAAGTCTTATCCTTGCAGACAAAGTGCTTGCTTTTGGTCTGCCGCTTTTGGTTGTTGCAATTAAAGATATAATTGTTGGCAACGTAACCAGGGCCGCCCTTTACAGACATGATCAGAAAGTACCAGGGGAAGCGCTTGGGAACTTTAAACTCTCTGTCCACATTGCAAATGTTGTGGATGGCCAGTGGATCCCAAGCCACATGACCAGAAGCTTTAAACTTCTTGGAGTAATCCTCTGGCTCATCTTGGGGGTCAGATGAAGAAGGAGGGGAAGAGCCATTGGGAGGGGGAGGGGAAGGATTCTTTGAGGCCTGCTTGGATGCCTCCTTTTTCTTACCAGAAGAAGAGGTGGGCTCCTTGGCAGCCTTTGCCTTCTTGGTCCGGCGCTCCTTGGTAGGCTTGGAGTCGGCCTCTGAGTGATAAAATGAGTGGTTGGTAAGATCACCATCAGATTTATTGGGGGAGGATTTTTGGGGGAAAGGTGAAGGGGATGTAGAAGATGAGGGTGGAGGGGGGAGGAGTAGGAGGAGATGGAGTGGGAGGAGATGGGGTTGGAGACTTTGCCTTTGCAGGCTTCTTGGCACGCTTGGGGGTGGAGGCAGTTTCTTTGGAGCCTTTGGAGGCTTGGCGCTTAGGCTGTTGGCTGTTCTTGCTTGATTTTGTCTAAAGAAAAGTTTAGCATTGTAAATAAAATGATTGAGAAGATATTGCAAACACAAAGAGGTAAAGCAAAGCAAAAGTTGAATGAAAAGTATGCAAATAAAGTTTTATTTATCAAAAAAAACATAAAAAAGTAAATAGAAGCAAAATAGAAACTCAAAGTGTAGATATAAAGGTTAAAACATAGAAAATAAGTGAATTTATGATAAAGCATCAAAGATGTTAGGTTCAGCATAACATCTTAGTGTTAAATCAATGTAAAAGTTTAATTGAAAATCAAAAAATATATGAAAATTATATGGAGAGCAGCAGAAAAAGTAGTAGATTATAATAGCAAAAAAATTATTATGTGGAATTTTTTTATTGAGAGTTGAAAATTCAAAACATAGTAAAGTGTCAAGTTCGGCACTGTCAATCAGCCAGAAAAAGCTGAATTCTCACTGTCAAGTATGCCGGAGTTGAGCAGAAACATCAAATTTACTATGTTTTTTACATATAAAACTTGCTTAAATTTAAACCGGGTTCAAAAGTTAACCCAAAAGCAAGGCAGTTTTGTATGCTCAAAAATAAAAAAATACAACATAAGTTAAAAAAGTAAATGAATGGGAATGTGTTTATTAGTGTTTAAGTTATGCTGGGAGGAGCTGGGAGTGAATTATTTACCATAGTGTTGGTTAAAACGTTAAGAAGCTCTCTGTACTAATCCCCAAGTTAAAGTGTCAAGTGGGTGAGTGTTGAGTGGCGCTCATAGTGCATCACATATTAATTTAGCCTTAATTCCGAGCCTTTGATTAGTTAAATCTGAAACCAATCAGGTGTCAAGTGGATAGAGTCAAACAAAGAAAGTGTCAAGTTTCAGTTTTTTATAAATTACATATGAAATCTCTTAATAAATTGGGCTTAATTTATGTGGCACCACTTAATCCAAAAACCTGGGAATGACATAATGTAAAACAAGTGGGGTATTTGATTAATATCTGTACCACTAAATCCAGTATAGTGGTGCTTGGGAGCCTAATCAACAACTATGGACACTAATAATAAAAATATAATAGTAAATAACAATTTTTATATAAGCACATAAGTATTTTATTAATAAAATTAAAATTTGGCTTAAAAAGTGTTGAACTGGTCACTTTTGGGTTTAGAGTGTTGAACACAGGTTTTTTCATTTCTATTAGTAAATTTACTTATAAATTTCCCCTTAAATTGGTATTTTAGCTAACCAATTTATTAAACAGAGTCGAGTTTGAGTAAATTTAACCTTGGTTTTTTGGTTTCAAACCCCTAAATTACTAGTAAAAATTAGCTTAAAATTGGTTAAGCCAAAAATACTAATAGATTCACATATGCAGCACTTGACTCCCTGGTACTCGACAAAGTGTCAAGTACCAGGGAGTCAAGTTTAAGGGAGTCAAACTTACCACAGTTGCCCGTAGACGGGCAGGGTGTTTTTGCCGGTTGGTCACGGAATAAAGGAGGGAGCCTGAAAGAACCCTTGTGCAGACATGGTGTTGAAGGCAGGTAGTGGAATCACTGTGTTCTGGTACAGGAAAAAAACCATTGGGTATCTTGGTACCAGGAGTGTATGGGGTCCAGTCAGGCGGGAGGCCAGACATAATTCTGTCAAGGATTTGTTGGCCGCGGCAAGTGCAGGCAACAGGCAGAATTTTTCAAGATAAGGTAGGATGGAAAACCTACCTGTGCTACCAACGTTGTAACTGTGCTGTTTTAGCAGAGTTACAAGGGAAAAATACTTAGAAGCTAGATAAAATTCTTTATTGAGAGATAGTGATTATATAGTTGTTGTGAATCAAGGAAAACAGGAACATGATTGTGTTGATCACACAGCTGGATGGTGAAGGGGGTGGCTTGATCCTGGTAATGAGTCAAGTGCCAAAACAAGGTATCCACCATAAGGGATCATCATCTGTTCATGTTGTTGGATTTGGCAATTCAAGTTGACTTCCTAGTCTGGCTTCAAGTGGCTGGGTAATTGGATTGCGGGTCACAAACCCGCTTGCTTGGAACCTTGCTGGTGGGTTGAGCCTGTTGTTTCAACATTTATAAGTGGGAAAATATTTTATAATAAAGATAGCCAATTTCATAATTAATTATTTTTGAAGGGTATTTTTATGAATTTTTTTAACTGTCATATATAATTTTTTATGTACTTCTTTAAATTTTGTTGTCACCTTACCCCAAAAAGTATTTTGAAGCATAATATTTTATTAAGTAAAATGTTCAGGAAACAGGTTTCTGCTTATTAAAAAAGGGTCAACATTTAGTAGTCTGCATGAGTGAAAACTGGATTCTGACTTTCCAATGCTGTCAACATTAAATTATTTTTAATTCTGATTTTTGACATATAGTAAGTTGACTTGCGGAATGAGTTAATTCTGGTGGTTGCCACAGTGATTGAGTCCACGCCTTGGTCCCTGTACAAGACTTGTAAACTGGGAAAGGGCAGCTCACCTAAGCACTCCCCTGAGCTTTTCTCTCCTTGTTAGTGTCATCAGGGTTTGCTTGATTAACTTGAGCGGTGCAATTCCCATTTTGAGGATGGGAGTTGTTGGCTTGGTTGTTCTTCTTGTAAGGTCAAGGGTCCTTCTTTGCTGTGGGATTTTCTTTTTATTTGTTTGTTATGTGTAGGTTTTCAGATTTTTGTACAGCTCACTTTCCTTCCAAGAATACGTCTTGGAGATCCTTGCACTGGCTCATGTCAAGCTGACGTCTGATGTGTGTGAGGAGGCCATTGTGGAAGTCCAGTTGAGGTCCAGCTTCATCAAAGTTGATGGCATTGGGCGCTTGATCTGGTATGTCTTCATAGGCTGCAATGTACTCCTCAGTAGTTCCTGTCATTTTGAAGGCTCTGAGTTCTGTCATGATCACCACATCAGAGTCCTTTATGGCAAATTTCTCTAGATAGGTGGTTTTTAACATGTCCCAGTCTTTGTTGTGATCAGGGTGTTGGTCAAACTACTTGATTACAAAACATGGTACAGCCCCAGTGATGTTTAGGGCAATTTTACTAGCCCAGAGTTTACCGAGGTAGCCCGCTTGTGTAAGCCTATTTTGTGTGCTTTGAATCCTGAGGTTGGCACTTTTGCGGTGTAGTCCTGAGAACGTCCCAATTTCTGCTGAACGCAGGCGTTGAAACACAATGTTGGGTATTTCAGTTGTTTCAGGAATTAGAAGCAGGTTCAGGATCCCGTGTGTGCTGAGGAGACTGTACTGTTTGGTTGGTACAGGGACATTTTTGAAGACAAAAATACTGCTGGTATATCATGTCCTTATTTATATTGTCTCCTGCCAGTGAGGAGTGCCATCTGCTGGGTTCTTTTCTTTGAAGGAATTTTTCCTTTAAGCTGCATAGGGGTGGATAACCTACCTGTGCTACCACTGTTGAGTATATACTTCTGGGAATTATAATAAACAAGATAAATGGAAAAGTAAGAAGAGAATGATACTTGATTTGATTTGAATGTAGGGTATTATATAGTATCATGCAAAGCCACATACTGTCCATGTACGTCATGGTAGTCATGGGGTTTATCCAAGTAATTGTTCCTCTCAATTTGCAAGGCTTGTCCAAGTTATGTTTTGCTTAGGACTCAAAAGGTTTGATCCCCATAATAGATGGCCAAATAATAACAGTGCCACCAACTTAATGATTATTCAGAGAATCATTCAGTGAGTCACTCAGAGAAATAGTTTCCCAAGAGGGAGTAATTGTAGATGTTGCAAACTAAGTTGATTCTTCTTAATATCTAATTAGGAGAGCACTTTATAAAGGATGGATAAGCCCTCTTATCAGGATTAACATCTGATACTTCTAACTCTTATTGGCCAGTCCAAAGTTCCCCAGACTGCCAATTACAACCTCCAGAGTTAGGCATTCATGCTGTGCTGGTATGGGATAACAACTGATTGCCAGAGCCTATGTAAGTATAACAGGGTCCCAGCAGTATCACGTCCAATGTTCATGCACTTGAAGTACCCTGTTACCCTTTTGAATGACAACTTGCATCATGCATTTGGCGGTTGTTTGATCTTATGTATATAGAAAATTCTTCAGAATCCTTCCCAAATCCATTATCTGTACTATCTTGATGCTAACCAATCAGATCATTTGTGTTTTTACATAGGTCAGGCTTCAGAGTAATGTCTGCATTCCAGTCACCCAAATCTGTTGGTTGGATCACATCAGTACTTTGATAATCTTGATGGCAGAGTGCCACCTAAAAAATGTCAGCCTATGAACCAGAAGAATGATGGTCAAGCCTACCATATTACTCATAATCCCTGACAGGGGGTTAGGGGGCTTTAATGGCAGATTTTTTTGGGGGGCTTAATACCTGATTGATCTGGGGGTATACAGGTAAGGGGTTTGAAGGGGATTTGATTTTGAAACCCCATTGCTAATATGATCTTTGCCCAGATTTTGCTGCTGGCAGAAAGTTGGTCATGGGGTACAATAGCCTAAGACGCCTTAGGGCTTAATAGCTCCAAGGTTCCAATCAGTCAATCTGTCTAGTTTGACATTGGACTGCACCAGAAAAGCCAAAATTGTTGGATTAGTGCCCAGCAACATAGTGTTTTGGAGCTTTTTCTCGTGCTTTTGCTAATAAAATTTTGTTTATCTTTAAGCAAACATTAAGAGCAGTTAAATGAATTGTACTTGGTGTTCTTCTATGTGAAATATTGTTCTTTCCCCTATTGTATTTTAAATTTATTTTAAAAAATAAACAGTGATAACAGGAAGGATATCTATTAATGTGAATTTGATACCAGCTTAAACTTATTAGGGTTGACAGGAACTTGGTTGTTTTTAATTGGCATTAAGTTTCATTCTATTACAATACAGCAAAGTAAAAATTAAAATTTAGCCATAGGGTGGACGTTGGCCTGTGGAATTTAATAAATTGATTTTCAGCTTAAGTTAAGCCTATGCAGAAACAAGCCAGGCAAGAGAAACTTCATAAAAATATTTAAAAGTGAGTTCTGCTGTCCAATTTTCCATTGTTTGACTGAAGTTTGGTTGATGAACAATAATTGGTAAACCATCTTCCTGCCCTGGCCACTATGATGGATTTTATGAGGCTCTCTGTAAAAATGCCAATTTATTACAATTTATGCTTATAAATTATGTGAATTGATGAACTCTTGTGCACATGTATGGTTTATTATGCCAAATCTGTGTGTTATGTCATTGAGATTTGGCATGAATATTAGTGGTATGAATAGAGGCTTTTCCCTCTATCTTTGGTACAACACACCATTTCAAAAACGGCATCTCAAAAAACGCCATCTCAAATTTAATTTGAGATGGTGTTTTTTGTGTTAGTGCTTTTGAATCAAAAACAAATAAAAAACAATAAAATAGTTAAAATTTACATATACTTTTATAATACGGCATCTCAAATTTACGGCATCTCAATTTCGTCACTTTGAGTCAGATTAATTAAATCTTATTTTGCTAACTTTATTTACATATGAAATCACTTAGTGTGGGGCGTGTTTATGCCATCTCAACTTTACGTCATTTAGAATTATGCCATCTATCTTAAACTAAAATAAGCTTATACCCAAACTAAAATAAAACCTGTGGTATAGTGCCAGAAGATGTTCCTATAGTATTAATCTAAGACACTTATAAAAGGAACAACCTAAAAAGACGCCACTATGATAGTCCTTCTAGTGATTGTCATTGCTGGGTAAAAAAAACAGTTTTGTTATATGTAATTTATAACTTTATTATACATGGATACATTGATAAGGGTTTCATCAATAAAATATTTTAATAGTGATTTTAATATAGAAGAGGGTGATTACGCCATTTCAATTTATGTCACTTTGAATTCCACCGAGTTTCACATCACCCAATTGATTCAAGGCGCACAATGGATAGGGGAAAATAAGGGGAAATTACCTATGACGCCAGGCTACGCTATATTAATTCCCCCACCACAATTCTTGCTTTCCACTTTTCAAAAGTATAGTTTCACGTCTAAAACCAACATTAATAAAAAATGTAAGAAAACATATGAAAATTTGCAAATATATTTTTTTTGGCCTCCTCTAAACAACTGAGTACTTTTTAACCCCAGTTGTATAAGCTAGTTTTTGAGAAATTCAAGTTTTACTCTTTGTCCCAGTTAAGGTAGCTCCACCGTAGATTTCTTAATTTAATATAAAAAATGATCAAAAACACTATGTTTTTGAGCTACGGCATCTCAATTACATCACTTCAAAAACGCCATCTCAAGAGCAAGTTTTCAGTCAAAACTCAAAGTTTTGCCTACTTGCGTTACTAATAAAAGAATTATTTTTTCAAAAAAAACATTAAAATTTTGATAGTATATATTATTTGATCTCCTCTACAATTCTATGTAAAAAATTGATACTTTTATATTAAAAACATTCTTGTTTTTCTCTTTAAAAACAACCCCCAAATTGCTCATATTTTGATACTAATTCACTTTTAGATGCCTCCCAAGTCCATCAACAAAGCTGTGTCCAAGGCCTCAAAGTCCAAGACCACTCCTCCAAAGGCCAAAAAGGCCAAAACTACCCCTAAAAAGCAGACTTCTAAGGGTAAAGCTCCCCTAAGACCCCTACACCCTCACCAGAGCCTGAGGAAACAAGCCCAACCCCTCCCCATTCTCCTTTTGTTTACTCCCCGTCAGACCCTCAAGAGAAGTTATTCAACTTTAACCGCCACTCTGACCCCATTTCAGAGCCTGAGGATAAAGAAGAGCAGGAGCCTGAGCCTGGTGCTCCTGCAGATGAGCCAATTGAGCTCTAGGATCTTAATACCATCCATAATGTATGCAACAGAAATGGCTCCTTTGCTGTGCCCCCAACTTACCCTATCAGCTATCTGATTATGACCAAGAAAGGGGGTGCTGGCTTTGTCCACAAGGGCTACAGCTTCAGCTGCAACAATGAGAAAAAGCCCATCCGTCAGCATCACTTCAAATGTGATAATGTTGGCTGTCCAGCTAGACTCACCACCTATGGGTTCACTTGTTTTAAAGCCCTGACTATTGGACATGACTGTGCCAAGCCCTTTGATCCACTGTATCAACTGATCTGCTGGTTTCTTTGCCAGTTCATACCAACCACCAAAGACCAAACTGCAACTGGGGTCGTAAAGGATGCACTTATTAATCTAAATGATACCCAACTTGCAACTGTTGGTGACGCCTAAAACTTCAGAGATATCTCACTGACCAGAGATATGCTCTGAGCACTGAAGGCATCAGTGCTACATCAATTGACCAGTTGATTTTAACTGAAGAGCAAAAGCTTTCACAGCACAAAGAGAGATTTCTCCTTTACAATGATGGGCAACATGCCCCAGAGCGGATCATCTGCTTTGCTACCTCCCAGGATCTTCACAACCTTTTAAAATGCAAGACCTGGCTTGCAGATGGAACATTCTCAACCTGCCCAAAGCTCTTTAGCCAGCTTTGAAATATCCATGGGCAGGTTGGCAATCTTGTTCTTCCCCTGGTCTTCTTTTTTCCTCCCAAATAAGAAACAGGAAACCTATGTCTGGGCTCTAACAATATTAAAGGCCAAGTTGGATGAGATCCTCCCAACTATTGAAGAGGAGCCAAAGGAGACTAGAGGGCGCAAGAAAAAGGCCCAGTCAGAGGAAGCCACCCCCATCAAGAAAAAGCCCAAAAGCCTTTCATACCATGAATACCTGGTAGTAGATTTTGAGCAGGCTCAGGCCAATGCTTTTATTAGAGTCTTCAAGAGCTCCCCTCAGGGATGCTAGTTTCACTTTCAGCAGGCACTCTGCTGCCGCCTTCAAAAGTGCTCTGACCTCCATGAGATGGTCTACACTGAAGGCACAAAGGAAGCAAAGGACGTGTTTAACTGCTTTGCTGCCCTTGCCCTTGTGCGGAAGGAGGAAACCAATGCCTTTTACAACACTCTCCTCTGCCATCCCTACATTATTGCCAACCAGGCAGCCTTTGCTCCATTCATAGAGTATTTTGAAACTCAATGGGTTGGAGTGTTTCAAGGAGCACGCCACATCAGAAAAGGCAGTGACTCAATCACATGGAACTGCTTTAAGCAGGTAAAGGATGGCCTAATCAAGACCACCTCTTCTCTTGAAGGGTGGCATAGTCAATTTGCCACAAGGGTCCGGGTTCAGAAGCCCAAGTTCAACAAAATCATGGTCCATCTCAAGACTCAGCAGGCCATCTCTGCCCGCCTCTTTAAAACAGGCATCAAGACCAAGGATGATCCCCCCAAGCAAACCAAAGTGGTGAAAAAGTATACAGAGATTAGCAAGGTGGTCCTTGCCTACTATCCCAAGGATAGCAAGCTTGAGCATCTCCAAGCTATCTCAGTTGCTCTTTCAACCAATGTATGATCCTTCCTCAATAAACACCACTCTATCTTCTCTCTTTTTCCCTTTACCTTTATCATTATTTTAGTTTTATTTAGTATTTGGTACAATTCTATGCTTATTTTAAAGTATAGTTTGTAGTTAAAATCAATGAAAATAGTTATTTTTGGGATATTTTAACTTTTGGACTTTACGCAACCTTGTTGCTACTAATTGACCCCATTTTTTATTGCAGATTTGGAATTCTGAGGCTTTTTTAAGCCTAGAAATGTTTTCTGAATTTTATTTTTTGAGAATTTTTTAGGGTTTTTTGGGGGGTTCAAAAATCTAAAATTTTAAAACCGTTTTTTCTTAGTCGAAATGCCATAAATCAAAATGGCGTTTTTACTAGTAAATCGAGATAGCAAAAATTCGAGATGCCGTATTTCGAGATGGCGTTTTTCAAGATGCCGTTTTCGAAATGGCGTGTCCTACCCTATCTTTGTCATCATTTCAATTGTTGAATAAAGTTTCATAAGTGGAACAGCGCCTTGTGTGCTTTGGTAGAATATCCTCCATGGGGTCGCTATGATCTCCAAGGGTTGGCAAAGCATCACGTCCAACTACATCAAAAATAAAGTCCACTTTAAAAATTGAAGGGCTCAAAGTTATTGAGTTTAATTGGCGTCAGAATAAATATTAAATTATATCCATTCAAGCCATATGAAGATAACACCTCGAGATGAGCCACGTTTCCAAAGGTATTTCTATTTAGAATAATGTTCCAGCAGGTTGAATTACGATATTAGGCTGCATGTATGCTTCTTTAATGTCCATATGGATATGCTTGGACGCGACACAGACGATTTTCGCTCCAACACTCATCCAGTTCCATCTTGACTAGGTGGCACAGAATAAGCATGACACATTGCTCTTGTCATGTTTACAATTTGCATTACCTTCTAAAAGCTATAAAGTAAACTAATTAAGTATCGAGAAAACCTTCCTTTGCCTTATACATATCAGCGCTTATCCCAAGCTAGTAGGAATCATCCAACAGCTCTGAAAGCTATATCCAATACAGTAAGTTAAATCACAAGGGGTGTAGAAGATCCAGTATTGCTCTTTTATCTGTGCTAAACTATACATCAGCGGTGTGTGCACTGCTAGTTCTTATCTTACTCTTTGCTATCAGTAATTACATTGGGCTTGGCAGCTAACTAATATACTAGGGCGTTATGATAAGGGTGCCCTGGATAGAGTCACTATCCGACTGCAGGCTGGGATTGCTGTGCTAGATATAATCAAGCATATGCTATCCCCCTTTGCAAAGGCAGGGGATGACTCAAGTGCATGTGCCTTTATGGGATTCTCTAAAGTCTATATGCTCCAGGTATATATACTTCTGAATTTCTGCATTGCTTTGAACCTCCATATGATGATCCTTCTGAGCCTAAAGCCCCAGAAAAGATGGGAGCGTTTTTACTGGTTACTTGCTATATGCCTTCCTGTTGCTCTAAATGTCCCCCTCCTAGGTAATCACTTACCATATGTGTACTTAATTTTAGTTGCTGGGATATTCGGAAAGAGTGCAAATAACAGTTGCTTTATCCGAAACAACAGCAGTCTCAACAACATTCTCGAGGCAATTTATATCACTGGACTAGGTCTTTCAGTACTTATATACTGCATGTTGATAGCTATATTTGTCGTGTTGAAGATATCCCGGAAAAATCAATTTTCACAAACTTTAATCTGGAATACCAGCTCTTCAAATCTATCAAAGAAAGCAGCCTTCAGCCTGCAGAGCTTGATCCTGAGAACATGCCTCTACCCAGCCACTTTCTTCATGTGCTACTTTACAAGCTTCTCTGCCAGGACATATCTATATATATCTAGCCACCCACACAAGACACTCATGACCGTATCCTTCTGGTGCTTTGCGCTCCGTGGCCTGCTTCACCTGATTGCTTTTCTTGCCGATCCGGTGGTATTTTCCCTTCTGCCGAGTATTTTCAAGCCCAGCCTCACAACCAGCAACTATGCTGACTCCACCATCAATCGCCTAGATCCTTCCCTGGGCTGCGACGTCTCGTTCAACCACTTTCTTACTGCCCCCCATGAAGAGGCTCTATCCTTCAATCTTCAAAAGGCAAATGAATTCCATCACTATATTTAATAAAGTTGGCTGAAAGGATGTTCTTGTCAAGTCTTTACATCTGAGAAGTATAATAAACAAAATAAGAAGAGAATGAATTTTTTTTGATATGAATATTGAGGATTATATAGTATCATGGAAAGCCACATACTGTCCACGTATGTCATGGAAATCATAAGGTTTGTCCAAGTAATTGTTCCATTTAGGATTCAAAATGTTTGATCCCCATATAAGATGAACGTCTGATAAGAGTGCCACCAATCATTCATTAATCACCAGGCGGTTGCCCTATCCAAGGACAGATATAAAGTTGAATTTAATAAACCAATTCAATCTATTTTATTGTATTTTTAGGCTGGAATCACTTATCAAATTTAAATTTATTTCTGTTTAAATGCTTTCTTAAAAGTAACTTCATTTATATTTATTTAAAATTAAAACTGCATATTCCAAGTATAAATAAAAAATAGATCTAAATAAGTGGAGCATCATTATTAAAGATAAAAAATTAAATTTGTTTTATTAAGTCCCTAATAAATGTAGAGCTGATCTGCAGCTTTAAATTAAGCTATCACACATCAATATTGGCTTATCATTCACTGAGATACATTGATTTTAGTTTTTTAGTGTGTATTAAAAGTAACTTTAGATAATATCAAATCAAGTCTGAGCCTTTGATTATGACGTGAACCTAATTCCAGCACTTAACTATATATCTCAGCATCTAGAGCTGCTAGAGGTATCATGCTTGGTACCATTTTGATCAAAATCATCTGAAAAACACATCTAGCCACTTTAAATTCAATGAAAACTGCTTTAATGTTTCTTAATATCATTACTGCTGGTTTACTCCACTGATATCATTATTTGAATTATGGAATAGTAAGCAAGGTTTACTCTAAAACAATATCCCGCCACTTGGATCAGGTGATGCATTCAAGTTGAATGTTCAACTATTTTGCTTGAAGAATAAGAATTTCAAAATGTGAAGGCCAGTCATCTCTTTTTAAATTCCATTATTTAAAACAATAATTATGTTTGTAATTTGAATCATTGCTTTAAAGTGACCAAGCTCTCTTTTCATCAATCCATTTCTCATCAAAGAGTTTAATCATCCCATTGTATTAAAGCATACTAAAAATTTGCAGCTTCTCTTCCAATTTTAATCCACACTTCCTAGAGCCAACTAATATTTGTATTTAAGCCACTTTGATATGGTTGCATGAAGTTAGACACTCATTTTAAAAATCAAGTAATTAAATACAAATTTATAGCAGTTCAAGTGGCTTATATTCTCAGTCCAACATAATTTAGATCACACTCCACTGAATTCAACCTGAGTTCTTTCAAAAATGCATGTAAGGGATTGAATGTAAGGATGCGCCAAATCAAGCTTTTGGCTTGATCATCAACTTTTAAAATCTAATCTACAGAAATATTAATTCACTCAAATCCCTTACAGCTTGAGCCCACTTGAGGTAAAATTAAATCCAGACATCTAGACAGGCAGACAGACTCACCTTTATATATTACTCATATCTTCCATTCCTTTCTTTCCTTTTGACTTCAACCTGTAAACCAGTTCATACAATTTAAGTGAAGCTTATTGCAGCAATTCACATACAATGCTGTGTTACCGTTTAATTCATAAGCTTGCCACAATAAAGAGAATTTAAAGCCTAGATATGTGACATAAATTGCTGGGTAGTATGAAGAAGTCTCCAAGTGATGGGGAACCACCACCCAAATCCATAAGGAGTTAAAAATTAACCACCACCAGAGCTTCAAATACTGCTTAGTGAATTTTCCAAAAGATACACTAGGATTAAACAAGATAATCAAACCCAACTGAAGAAGCCCCAGATAGATAGCCTGCAATAAGGTTAGAGGATCCTCAGAATGAAACTCTAGACATTGGGAGGTAGCAACTGTCTCAGGTTCATATTCTGGTGCAAAGCTCTAATATTGGTGGGCATTGGCATAACATTAGGCAGCATAGTCAGCGTAGAGCCCAAAGCAGGACCCCATCTTCCTGTTACGGTTTGATTTAGAATCAGGCTTTAAGGAATATAGTGGAGTAGGTCCACTACAGGATGCATGTTTACATAAGTGTTAGCCAGGAGATAGTTTAAGCTTATTGGGCATGCTTTTTAGGGAGGACTCAGCTCTTGAGAGCTGAACAGCAAACATCACCAACATGTACCAAAGCTATTGACTCAGCAATGTCACCTGGATTCATGGCTCCTATTCTGTCTCAACATTCCAAAGCCTATCCCATCTAGCACACAAAAAACCCTTGGGTGATTAATCTTTGATGGCCATCCCAATAAACAAGGCTATATCAGGCAGCCCTCAGATTACGTCTATTTACCAGTGTCAATCTTGTTGGGGTAATCCAATTATGCTGACAACCTGGAGCAGCAGTTACCCATTTCAGATCAACAGTTTGATTCAAATCTTTCAACTTGGTTAACTGTTTCCCCAATTCCTTGGTCCTTTGGTCAGGGCAAATAATACCTGGCATTATGGAAACTACTGTGACAAGATAGCTAAGTAGCCTTTATATTTAGTTCTTGTTCTATGTCTTAGGGTACCAGTAGGGTAGCCCATTATTAGTATCTAAAAATGGTGAAGAGAGGACCCAGGAATAGCCATGCTGAGACAGTGTAAATGTCCCTAGACCAGCTGGGGTGATAACACATCTGAGTTCCTCTTGGAAGAAAGGGTGTGAAGTCAGTATTGCCCTGGCAGAAGGGAGCTGGGAAGAGGATACAGCAGCTTTCAAAGCTACAGGGCTAAGCAGAAGTGCTTCAGATTTCAACAGAATTGGTTCAGATTCAAGCAACCCCTGAGTGGGGCAAGATCCAGAGGTCAAAAGCAACCTATGCATCTTTGGTGAGCCGGCAAACGGTAAACAAGAAATTTAATATCACCAGCAAAAAGTACAGAACTACATCAAACAGCATAGTTCAAACTACAAAAAATGACTTGGTACAGCAAGCAAAGTAGATGGATGCTGCTCCAAAATATATTATTATCCTATCCAGATTAAGATAAGGCATCAATACAAGAGCTAAAATGAAAAAATAGAACAGCCTAGAAGCAAGACTTCACAAAAACAAAACAAAGTAAAGTCACAAAGTTGTTTGTGTATGTGCAGCCTAAAATAGAAAAAGGGTTTTTAGCAGCCACTCAACAAAGATTAAATCTGGGAACAGAGGCCATTGATTGATTTCCAAGGATCTTTATCAGAATATAAAGGTTTCCAGGACTTTGCAAATCTGGAATCCTGATTCCAATAAGAACAGGGCCATAAAACTCTAGGCTCCTACTTTTTGTGATTTTTACTTGGGGTTTTACAATGGGTTGCACTTAAAATAACAGCTTTGACAGCCTCAGCAAACAAGGCACCAGCCAAGACAGCTTCAGCAGAGAGGTGGCTCAGTACGTGGAAGCCCCCATTTATACCCAGATCTTTGATATGGATAACCAGCAAGCCAACCTGTACCTGACTCCTAATCCTTATGTGGTTGAATTGGTTGATAGTCACCAAGGGGCCAGCTCTGCACATGCCCCCTTTTACAACCCCAACCTGGCACCAGTCAGCAAGCCAATCAGAATGGC